>WHVA01000418.1:0-103048 GCA_015179125.1 Gautieria morchelliformis
CAGCTTACCACGAGCAGGTAGGGTTGCCCTTACAGAATAAAGCTGGTGAGTTTACATTTCTCAATACTCCAAATTATCATGTGCTTGATAGCTTATATTTTAGCCCTGATTATTCACATCATTTCCTACTATTTGCTTTTCTTGTTATCGGCAGTATTGGGTGAGATATGTATTTATTTTGCTAGAACGCACATTTGGGCGTTTTTTTCAGCGCGCGCCCTAACTTATACAAAGCGCTGTAATTCACTTTTGCATTGATTATATCATGGAGCGGTTAAATTCACGAAGCACTGGTTGGCCGGGTGGTCACGCTTCAATTTCACAATTTGCGTTTTGACTCCAGGTGTCCGGCCTTATGCAACTGGCATTCTATTCTTATTCCCTTTACATACTGCTGTACAAATACTTTTACATACAAATCACACAGCGGAAAAATCCTCAAAACTAATATGGACGAATCACATGCATCCTCAGGTTTACAAGCTGCGTCTTGTCAAGGATATTATGACAAAGAAGATATCGTCCATGGTCACGGGCATTGGAGAGGTAATGATGGACTTCGTATGTTTTCACACTGCTCACAGATTCTTCAGATGGAGCTTTGCAAAGCATTGGTGGCATTCCTGTTCAAGGATGAGCGGTGTGGTAAATGTTTCTTCTACGCTTGACAGTTGACTTATGCCACTTTCTAGCTAAGCTGCCACCTTCATCAGTATCACGACCATTACACCATGGCCCGAATTCTTGGTGCAGCCCCTGGGCTTACTGGATACAGTGAAGGTGGGAAGCCACTGTTCGACGCCATCCTTATCCTTATGGCGCGGATGTCCCTTTTGCTGATTTTGTCTGACAGATGGAGTACCCATTCCATGCACTATAATAGTCGCATGGAATCCTTTCCTATTCAGGTGACAGAACATGGCTGGCTTTATCACCGCACTCGTCGCAAATGCGACGCCAGCTGCAGTGCTGAGCTGCATTGGATCCACATACCCACAGCATCAATCTTCGATGTTCGCTGAGTATCTGCAAGTATCAGCTTCAGAGTAAAGCTCACCTTTTTCAATGCGCTTTTCTTCTTTGGGGGAGTGAGAACATTCGGCCATCTCTAGTAAGCCTTTCCACTTCCTGATCGAGAAGACTTCTTGACAGAGAAGGCTCTTTAGTGATCATGCTAATCTCAAGCGCATTTTCCAGTTCATTGAACTTGAGTCTATGCACATGGATTTCGACTTTGTCCATTTCATCCTCACCTTTGTTGACTATTTCTCTCAACTAGCCTTAAGGTGCGTCTCCCCAATTTTCCCGCTCCAGCCGTTGCGTGCCCCTCACAACGCCTCCCTCAACCCCCCTCACCCCCATATGCATCACACAATGCTCCATGCAATCACTCTTACCTCTGTTTGCAGAACCATGAGGCTTTTCACATTCCCAAACCTTTCCCCCGTCACAATTTTCGGGATCCACCACTTTAACCAATACCACTCAGAACCAACTGTGCTTGGACACGGAGACCATGTCCATGCACACTCGAGAGTGTTCTGAGGGGTGGGAGACACGGTCCTCCATGGACTGAGAGGTTCATTGTCCATCTCCCCTGAGACGAGAGTGTATGGACATGGAAGAGGAGGGTTCCATGTTCCACCTCTAGCTTTGATGAATGAACACTGTCCATTCATCCCATATGCTAATGGAGAGGATGCTGGTGGTGCTTCTCATGCTGGTGATGGTGTTAGCGGACTCCGGAGGAAGTAGCGGGTGGGGGTTGGTGCAGAAGACGCCATGCACCATGCGTCAGAGTAGACTGGCGTAAGAGAGCGAAGCTTTTCACCATCAAGGCGCGGTAAAGAGCACGCCGTCAAAGCACTACTTCAAAAAGCTAAATTATACCCACTATGTCGATACGCCGGCGATCTACACACCATCTATCTACTCTCCACACGGCACGCCATGCCCTACTAATATGTACCCCAGCCCGTCACGGGCCGGGGTACATACATACTCCTAGGGATGGAAGTAAGGTGGAAGTGGACGGACGGTCTATCCTCTTCCATCTTCCGTCCTCTTCCATCCTCTTTTTATCCCTAAGGAGTCGTATTTTGCTTGTGTATGAGGCTGCAGTGAGAAGCAACTGCTCGTGTACCTGCTACGGTTCACTGTAGGAAGAATAAGCGCTATATTTCAGTTCCGCTTGCACTACAACTAAATTACAGTACCGACTTGTACTGAAATTTAGTCCCCAAAAAATAATTTCACAGAGCACTAAAAATCAGTACTATACAAGTACTGAAATTTAAGTACAGGACAAAATGCAAAGTCAAACAGTACAGTACCAATGACCAATGAATTACCTTTTCTACCTAATCATGATCAATCTCCGGGTCCACAAACACCGTCTTCGAAATCGCCGCTTCTGTCGACTGCAGACGGCTGCTTGTGTACGCGTCACTGCTTTTTTTCCGCAAGTCTTTTGATTCTCCGCTTTAATAGCCTTCCTTCCTCAACCCCATTGCAAGCGCATACATCTGCTGCCTTGGGCGGATCAACACACCGGTGCTGAGACACGCGGAATCCGCCATCGACGCTAAACTATTCTCTGACCCTGGTGGGTACATCTTTGTCCCCTTTTTGATTATTCGGGGCGTTGGGGTGCTGACCGGCCTTTGCATTCTCCACTTGACACCCATCACTTTCTTTTCTCATCACTTTCTTTTCTCGTCACTTTCTTTTCTCTTTCTCATACTCTACACATTCTCTTAGCTCAAACATGCTTTCCCAGACACCCCCAGCTGGTAAACCCACCCATTTTCTTGGTCTCGAGTTGGCAACCGAGCAGCTGTGCGCTGTTGTCGCCGACGAGCAGCTCGACCTTGTCGCCGCTGAGGCGGTCTATTTTGACACTGACTTATCAGAGTATCAGTAAGTAGGACACCTCTCCGGGATCGCCCGAGCGTTGACTCTATCGGATTCGTCAGAACCCACGGTTCAATCCTTATCATTCTACGCACCTTCCACGTCATGTGTTCGCAGTGGGCACCCCTCTGCGGTCGCTACCAAACCATTGCGTACGAACTGTGACCTCTTATGTTTTTCTCTTCTTTCACTGATGGACATGACATCGTACTTATAATCTTCGCAGCGACTGGCTGTGACCCGCCCTATGGATGCTTCCTGTAGACGTACAGGCCATGGCCAATGAGTGGTACGTCATCTGTTCACCCCAGTGATAGCTTACTCAGCTTGCATCCAGACTTTTGTTGTTGTTGTTGTTGCCGCTGTGTGTTCAGTCTCGGAGTCACCCACGCGGGCGTCGAGCAGGTGTGTCGTCTCCCCCATCCCCTGTCATCACGGACACTGACCCCGCGGACCGTGCCGCCACCCAGCTCATCCAACACGCCGACGTCGTGTTCTTCTCGTAAGCCACCGCGTCCCCCTGCGCCTGTGCCTGTGCATGTGCATCACCGTGTACTTTGTACTGACCGCCGCACAGGAAGCCCTACGCCCACACCATCGCCCCCGCCACCTCCCCGCGCGCCTTCCTCAGCTCCATGTCGGCCCACGCCACGCTGCACGCCCTCCTCGTCGCCGACTGGGGCACCCAGGGCGCCACGCTCCTCAGCCTCCCCACGCGCAAGTACCTCCAGAGCTCCGGGTGGGTCGAGCCATCCGGCCCTGCGGGCGCGGGTGCGCTCGCGAGCATGCGGATGGGCAGCGGCTTCTGGGAGGACGGCCGCCCGTGGAGCGGCGTCACTCTCACGGGGAGCGACACGTTGCAATGGACCGTGGGCGCCGTGCCCACGCAGGAGGCCCCAGCGACGCCTACGCCTACGCGACAGCGGCACAGACGAACGACGCCGCGACGTGGGCCCGCAAGATCACGGTGATGAGGGACAACAGGAACGAGATGGGAACAAGGGAGCACGAGGGAAGAGTGAATGGGACAAGGGAGAGCGTGACAAGGGAGAGCGTGACAAGGGAGAGCATGACAAGGGAGAGCGTGACAAGGGAGAGCGTGACAAGGGAGAGCGTGACAAGGGAGAGCGTGACAAGGGAGAGCGTGACAAGGGAGAGCGTGACAAGGCAGAGAGGGGAGGCGGCGGAGGCGGCAAGGACACAGGACGAAGCTACACAGACGGTCCAGAGCATGACCCAGTCCCACACGGCATCCCCACACAACCCCGCGACGAATACTCGCAAGCGCACGACGCGGCGACAGGGACACGCGAGGACGCGTCACAGAGAAGCAACGCAGGGCAGGGAACACCCAAGAACACGCTGACGTGTGGGACAGAAAAGGGACAGAAGCGGCCAGAAAGACCAACGAGGACGTGACAGGGACATGCAAGATCACGGAGCCGGAGAGCCAGAGTGCCACCCACACAGCACCCCTAGATGACCCCGCAAAGCACACCCTTATCGCCATGACCGCCACGACGACTCACGAGCCCACAGCACCGATGAAAAACGCCGTGAAGCAGGCCCAGGAGACGAGTAACAAGGGGCCGAGGGAAAGGGAGACGAGGGGGATGGGAATGAGTGACAGAGAGATGGTGAGGAGGGGGACAGCGGCGGCACAGGTGTCGAGGACTCAAGACGCAGCCACGTGGACACCTGATGACATGACAGGGCCGACAGCAGCACCACACGACCCCATGACGAATACTCACGAGCGCACGACGCGCACGAATGGCGCGGGTGCGGAGGGGAGCCCCAGTGCGCGCCGTCAGACGGCGACGCGGACTCGCAGCGCACCTCGCTCGAGACAGAGCGCTCGGCTTGTAGTGTCGTGTGTGTGGATGTCCCTTCCGATACGATGTTCTACTCTCAGGCGAAATTGACGTACGCAGCTCCTATCTATTTGCACCATCACTCACCTGCGTCGTTGTATATCAAGGAAATGGCCCACAGTACCCTGCGCAGTGCGTCCACCCCTGATTCCTCTCCTGCTCAGTGTTGAGTTCGACACTGCCTCTCTTGTCTGCCCTTGCTGTCTTCCCCTCGTTCAGAGGCCACAAATTCGTCCGTGGCTACCTCAACTGGGGACCCACCTTCGCGCTTAATGCTGTCTCCAAGACCTTCGGCTGATGGATGCAATGCCACTCGTCCTCGCAGGGGTTTCCCACATATTCCCTCGAATGGATGCCGGAATTCCTGTGGGTCGATTTGTTACCAGTCCTGTCAGGCGCTGCGCCAGCTCATACTTCAGTTCATTGTGGCTGCATATCTCAGTGTTTCCGTCCTGTTTCCATCCGGTACCCATTCATATCCGCTCGCTAGGCAACAATAAATGTCCCTAAAAAAAAATTAGTTTTGAATGTACTGTTTATTAGTGCTAAACAAGCTGGAATTCAGTTCTTTTTGAGCTAAAAAAACAGTACAAAGTGGGACATTTTCACTACTCTAGAAATCAGTTCATGGTCGAAGGGGCCGGGAACGCTTCGGGAGCTAAAAATCAGTGCTCAAGTACTGATTTTTAGCTGGTTTTGTACTGAAAATCAAGTTCCGTTTCATCTGATTTTTAGGTGCCGGCGCTTTCTGCAGTGGGTTACATGCTTCTCGTTCCAGCCTCAAAATATATAGATGCAAAAGGCACTAATTCAACACCGAAAAATCGGTGCTTAAGCTGCTGATTTTAAGCACTCGGAGAGCAAATTTTTCGATGAACCACTCATTCTCTTCCAAATGATCATACCCAGCTTGAGCCATACATATGTGAACCTGCTCTACTCTTACAATGCACAACAGCTTCCACAAAAGTGACCTCACTGATAAACACACTAGAACCGGGTCGGTTCAGGTCGGCACGCTAAAGCCTCGTTCGTGCATTCCAAATAGTATGAGTATCGTAAGCCGATTGGTCGCGCTTCGATTTTGCAATTTGCTTCCGGAAGTTAGAGATATGGTGGCGCTCGATCTCTCTCCCTCTAACCTTTCCAGAAACGCGGCATATTGAGAAACTGAAAAAAAAAAAAAACGGATTTTTGACCTTACGCTGGCTCCGAGCTGAAGCATTTCGAAGTGCGCGCATGCAGCACGAGGCGACTCGAAGGGCTACACACATGGAGTCGATTTCACTAATGCATACATACTTATAGGAATCCTTTTTAGCTGGCAACTCTGACGTCACAACCCTTCCTCCGAGTCAAACTAGTTCCTCACAAACTTACGCAGCGTCCGGCCTTGGCCCCTACGAAAGCCACGCCTTCCTGGTCCCATCATGCGGGAGATCCTCGTTGATGCTAGGACAGTCCCGTTAGTAGGTACCTTGGAATTCAGAATCACGGGGCCGTTCTGATATCCATACAAGGTCAAAATCATGCTCGAAGACATCTCAGGTTCACTGAAGTGAAAGGGGACTCACATGATTGTATCAATACCGTATGCAGGATTTCCGAGCTTCTCCCATCACATCTCAGCTTTGACCCCTAATCTCTCTCCTCTAACCCTTTTTCATTTAATCCTTCCAGAAACGTGGCAGATCGTTCTCCTTCAGATTAATGCCTTCGATTTCCTGGGGGTTAAAGGTTTTGATTGAGTGGTCGAGATTGGTGACATGGAGTTGCTGAGAAAGGTGACCGTACGTCCAGAGCTCAGTCGCAACCTTAAACCGCTGGGATGACTAGTTAGAACGAACAGGATTGCCGCAATGCTTAATTATCACAAGCATTGTGGTGCATGCGATTGGCCGCGGGTCAAAGGAAAGTGGAGTTGGATCGAATGTTGAGACCTACGCCACATTAGATGGTCGGCGCTACTCACAGGTGAGAGGAAATAAACATTCCCCCTCCGGCAAACCTCACATGGGTGAGAACAAATAAACCCTACATCCAGCGGCGAGGACGGGAGCGCAGTCGACAAGCTCCCTCCAACGACCACGAACCCCGCGCAGAACGCAACGCGACCGACCGCAGAGACAGAACGGCTGCCACAGCGACGCCGTCCGCGTTCCCTTTCCGCACCACCAGCACCAGCGCAGAGTAACGGCTGCCAGTACTGCGGAACGCGTACCCAGACCGCGAGCCTACGGACGTCCACGGCGGACACCACGACCCTGACTCTGACGACGACCCGCACGTGGACGTGCGAGACTGTGACACAGGCGAACGACGCCGAGACACGAACCCGCGCGACAGCAGCGCAGACCGAGGTGCCGAGCCCTAGCGGCCCACCACAGCCTGAGGCACCGACAACCACAGGCCATGCGCCAGTGCACAAGACAGTCCATACACATGCACAGCCGCCGCCAGCCTAGTTGCCGCAACCCGCACGCCGACTCGCGAGACGACGGGGACAAAGGAGAAAGGGACGAGGAAGAGGGAGGGACAGAACAGGGATAGAAGCAGTCAGACAGACCAACGAGGATGCAACACGGACATGCGAGATCACGGAGCCGGAGAGCCAGAGCGCCATCCACACAGCACCCCCGGACGACCCCGCAAAGCATACCCTTATCGCCACGCTGTCGCGCGATGGGAGCCCAGAGGATATAGGGACCCCCCGAGCGCAGCGAGGGAGGGTCGGGTCGGTGAATGGTCGGTCCTCTTCGTGCGCCTGGCAGACGCGATAAAACCTTAACCCAAGTGAAAGTACCCTTTTTTTCTTATTTTTGTTTTATGTGTTATGCTTTATGTTTTATATTTCATGTTTTGATTCTTACCCCACGCCATGCCACCCCAACTCCTATGGAAGGACTTAGAGACAATATCTCGTGGAAGCCCTAAAGGGGAAATTGCTATTTTTGGGCGTCGCTCGAAAAGGAAATCGCTTGGGTGGGCTGTACATCCTGCAGATTTAACCCCGACTTTCTATTTCAATACGTACCGGTATTTACAGCTACGCGCAGTCCTAATTGGAGCCGATTTCCACTGGGGTTGAACGTTTGAACCCTTGCATTCCCAGAGCCCATTCATTATCACCTGAACCACTACAGAGCTTGGTTGCCAATTCGTACGTGTCATGTTTTATAATCGGTACCGAATAGTTGACACAATAGAGTAGAACTTTCGCTTGCCAAATCTGGCATATCCAGAAATGCCATATATGGGAGGCTGTGTTGGTGTTGTACAGCGCGCGGCGCTAATGGTCAGCTCCTACACAGTTACACTCCCACTGCATCCTGGGAGGCCGGCTGTGCTCTGTACTAACGTTCCAAAAACCGGGATCGTGACGGTGGAGTGCGTTTGGCGATAGCGAAGACTCTAATGTTGGTACACTTGTCTCAGGCCTTTCATCATGGGGAGGCTAGCGCTAACTTCTGAACTTTGAAGTACCGAGAGAGTTGAAGGAGAAAGGTCTGTATGTATATTCTCTGCTTTATTTGAAACTCCATGGAGCACAGACATCAAGTGGCACAGCATGCCCTATCACCTTCCCCTTCATCCAATGTTTACGAAGAGGTAGGCTCTTTACTGTAAGCACAGAGAAGAACAGTGGAATAATCGCTTCAACTGCAGGAACGCTCATGTTTTCGCCCTATTAATCGGCATAGATGTTTATCACGTAAAACGTCATTTGAAGGGCTGTAAACATGATGTCGATTTGATCGAGCAGTTCTTGAAGAACACATTCAAGGGCCATAGCATCAAGCGCCTCGTTGACGGTGAGGCTACCTCTGACATGATACTTACCACGTTCAAGGAGCATTTCACCATGAACACGAAAATCGGCGAAGAGGATGTCATGCTGTTTTATTACGCTGGGCATGGTAGCCGCATCAAAGCTCCCGACGGCTGGGTGACACAGGACGGTCAAATAGAGATTATTTGTCCCTACGACCAGGACACAATGGGGAAGGAACTCGAGCGCATTTGTGGCATTTCCGATCACAAGCTCAATGAAATGCTGCGCAAGCTGTCTTCGATTAAACATAACAATAATATTGTCCGTCTTTCCCCCACTGGCGCGCCTGAGCTATCTGACCGTATAGCCTATCCTCATAGGTTGCAATTTTTGATTCCTGCTATTCTGGTGGTATGGGGCGTGACGACGAAATAAAGGGTCAGCCAGAAAACGTCCGCTCAATCGAGGTACAATCTCCCCTGCCAGGAGACTTTGAGCAGGAGGCATGGACTGTAGACAAGGGTCGCGATTTGGAAGTATCGCATATGGGGTTCAATTATCCGTTCATGTCATCACACGTCCTCCTTGCCGCATGTCGACCGCTGGAGAAAGCTAAAGAGAAGCTTTTGCGTTACCAAGAAGGAAATGATGCCGAGGAACTCAAGATGCGAGGCGTCTTCACCACCCACCTCGTCAGAATGTTGTACATGGCAATAACTATGGAACAGAGCACATATGCGACACTGCTAGACCGGCTGTTAAGGGGCTGGCCCTACGAACAGCGTCCAATGTGCGAAGGATCAAATAAAGGCAGACTTTTATTCTCCAAGAAGCATGGAGGGGATCCTGACGGGACGTTCAGATTGGTCCCAACCTCGGATAGGACGATGTATAGGGCAGCTCCCGGTTGGATTCATGGTGTTGTCAAGGGCACTGAGTTTGTGGTTCATCCGAATCGTGGTACCTTCATGGCCAGCGAGGTTCGCAGCCATTCGTGCGATTTAGTATACAAAGATGGACCCAAGTGCCAAATCTCCACCGAGGCGCGAGCCCTAATGTTCATCGGGAAGAGCCTCGCCCTTTATCTTCAACCGGGCATTGGCGATTCGGATGTCAGCGGTGTATCTGATCGCTATACGATTGTTTCCCAACCCGCAGCAGCACATGTCGTTGTCCACTCTAGGGACAAGAGATATTTGTATTTGGCAGGAGCGGATAAACGTGTCCCGGACAGCTGCAAAACGAGGTCAGGACCTCTCTTGCCAGGGGAGATGCCATCAGTCCTTGACAAAATGGCTTACTTCAATTTTCACCTTCACCGAGGGAACGGTGATCGCCCGCTGCACGATTACATCAAGCTGGAGCTGGTTCCTCTGAAGACGATTCCAGGCGGGCACCGTATACCTATCCATGATGACTCCGTGACCCTCGATGACAATGACAACAAGGACAACTGTGTGACTAACCTGGCCCCCTTCAAGTATGGGCTGACCCTGAAGAACAATTTCAACTGCAGTATCTTCCCATATCTCTTCTGCTTCAAGCCATCTAAATGTGCCATCTTGGTAAGTTACCTTGTATCTTGTCCTTGAGAGATTGACTAAATATTGGTTCAGTCATATTATGTTCCAACATCGCGTGAAACGCCACCGCTGGGCCCTGGAAGTCCTGGTCAGCCCTCAAAACTTGGGATCGTGGGTTACGGCGCCGAGGGTGGCGATCCTGTGATGTTTACTCTGCCGCAAGGAAAGAGCACAGATACTGTATTCCTCAAACTTTTCGTTTCGACTACTTATGTCGACTTGAATATCGTCGAACAGCGTATTGACCAATTACGGGGCATCGACAGGCCGTCGGTGTCAGACCCCTACATTTGGGATGCTTGGAAGTTTCAAATCACTTCCCAGGCGGGACCCAGTGTGCCAGCCGTGCCACACCGGACATCCTAATGGTCAGATCGCTCCCCTTCTTTGAATTCGTCTGGATCTGGTACAGCAGAGTTCAACCCCTGCTGTTTGATTGTGTTCGGATACCTTCCGCATATGACTCTACCAAGATGATTTGCTCTTTTACTTAGTGGGATACTTGTATTATATTGAGCCAACCCTGATGGGAAAAGCAACCGGCCCCACAAAAAACCAGAATCATTTGGCTCGTAGAAACCATGGCATAGAGCCCTTTGAAAATGCGCTTCAAAAAAAATCTTTTGATGTGTTCCGCCGCGCCGAATGTTGTAGGATCGACTGGCCAGTTAGGAAACCGTCTGGATGACGTAGCAACCATAAGCGCCGTCGAGTGACCATATATGGCCGGATATTCCCATATATAGTCATTCGTGAGAACCGAAGAATTGTCGGTAATTTCCGAAACCCGTATCTGGCCTGTATAATCCAGTTTCGACTCGCGCTGGCTCGAAGGGCGTGGTGAAGCTTAGAGCGTGGTTGGGCTGACCTGAGCGTTAGCTCAGAGGGTGCGCGGAGAAGGGCTCGCCGCTGGGAGGGCGGGACTTTCTGCGCGGCTTCGCTTCACGGCGGTCCGCTTCGAGTGCTGGCTGTCGCTGCTCCCCTCTGGTGGGGTTCGCGGCAGCCGAGGGGGGGGGGGGGGGGTTCGATACTGGTGCGTTTCTTACATATGGATTGCTTTATTATCGGCATTGATGTGGTACGCTACGTTATACTATGGTTTGGGAATACTATTATGGGGAGACCACGGCTTGCACTATGGGTGGGTGGGTGGGCGAGATTAACGAGAGTGCGATGTGAGAGAATAGAGCTACTGGTTTTGGTGATGATGGTGAAGGGAAAGAGAGAGGGCATGGAACTCCGCCCTGCTTGGCGCTCAACTGGACGCACGCTACCGCGCGAGTTCGGATCGCATGGTACCTACAGCTGAATCCAGTTTCGACTCGCGCTGGCTCGAAGGGCGTGGTGAAGCTTAGAGCGTGGTTGGGCTGACCTGAGCGTTAGCTCAGAGGGTGCGCGGAGAAAGGCTCGCCGCTTATCCAAGGCCGCTGTCCTCGCGCCAGCCCTACCAGATGCAGCGGTACTTACGATGGAGCTGTTAGGCAGGTTGCTTAGGTGCCTGCTGCACCTGCTCAAATGCTCGGATGTAGGCTTCATAGGCTAGTGACCGCCAGCGTCCAGCGATACGGACGATCTCCGGGCTGACTTTCTGCGCTAGGTAGAAGGACGCTCCGCCAATGTGGAAGGAGTGACCGAACGCGTTGCCCCAGCCGTGCGTGCTTAGTATTGCATTGATCCGGCTTATCGCGCGTGCTTTGACCATGGGTCTGGCCTGGCCTTTATTGTCCCTCCATGAGAATAGGGGGTCTGCCTGCCAGGCTGGTACTACTCACGCTAGGTTGGTGAGAGCTTCTAACGGGCATAGGTCCCCTTGCGCGTGAGAAAAACTGACTGTTTTTCTCCCGGTTTGCTGTTTTGGCCACTGGTAGGTCAGCCGCGCATACCTTTTTCCATCCAGGTCTCTCCCTATGGTCACGTCTTGGCGTTTCAGGTGCTTTCTTTGTTGAATGTGGTGCGGCGGCTACTGATACCTCACCGAACCTCATCATTCCCCAGAAGGCGCATGCGCCATCCCAGATGCACACATCGAATGGTGCATTCAGGTCCAGATTTATCTTTAGCGTTGATAGCATCAGAGGGTTATGGGGGGCGGGGCGGTCTGGTGCGTCTGCTGGCTTGAATGTTCTCTAGGCCACGTAATGACCAGTGTATTCGCTCTAGGTTGTCTTCTGTGAGTGGCGGTGGCCAGCCTTGCGCGAGATGCCAAGCTCGTATGGCCGCCAGGTATTTCTTGGCCACTGCTACTGGCACTGGCTCTACTGGTGTGTCGCTGACAATGCAATCGCCTATGGCCTCAGGGTCTGCCGATGCCCACAGGGCGAATGAATGGAGTGTGCTGAACGATCTGGCAGCCGCTCTGCTTCTGGGATTGAGAACATGTCGCAAAAGATATGGAACTTGCGTAGTCCCGATCCATAGCTTGTTGTGTCTCGCAGGGACTTGTATGACGCTAGTTCCGCTAGGGCCTTGATGAGCGGCGCGTTGATCGTGGATGCTGGGGGCTGGAAGATGCCTTTCCATTGGAAGATGTGTTCGCTCGCCTTGCAGCATGGGCGGAGCGGTGATGGATTGAGTTTGAGCCGTGATGTACTGTCTGCGTTGCAGGGTGGTGGTGCTGCATTTGTGGCGGGTGTTAGCGTCATTACCATGCACACAATCGGGATGATAGGTGGGGTGGTAGGGTGATGTTCATGCGATGGGATATGTTGGGGAACTGCTGCAGGAAACCCTTCACGTCGCCACGGGACAGTGGGTCTGCGATGTTGTCCTTGGGTGACATATATCGCCGACAGGCGGATGGCGTGGTTGCCTGGAGCTGGTATGTGTTTTAGCACGCGATTTGTTTCTTTGCTCTTCGATCGGCCTTTGTTGGTTACGGCTACTATTCCAGCATTGTCTGATCTGACCAGGTAAATGTTTCTGGCGTCCTGCCTCGGCTTGCAATACCCCAACTCTAAGGCTGCTCGCATGCCTAATTCTACCGCAACTGCTTCTGCCCATCCTATGTCGCAGATTTGCCTCGGTCCTACTTTGAAGCCTCTTGCCCATTTCCACACTGCCCAGTGGGCGCCTACAACTATTCCTATGCCGAACGACGAGCTTGCATCTCCCCACCAGCCAATATCTATCGGCTCCGGTGTGTATAGGGGCCTCTCGTTGGGCATTTGCTGCAGAATGAACTTTATCCATGATAGGTCGGCCGTTACGGCCGGGGGTGGCTGCAGTTTGGACCGGTGGGATGTGAAGCCTTCGGCGAACGCTGAGATCGCCCTGAGGAAGGGCCGTATTAGCGGGAATATGCAGGATACGTGGACTAGCTTCCCGTGCAGGCTTGCTGCCTGAGCGGCTGATTTGGGGTTGGCTTCGCACCAGTCTTCTAGGAGCTTTAGTGTCTTGGCCAGCTTCTCTTTGGGCAGCGCGACCAGTTTTCGGGCTAAGTCCCAGTCGAAGCCAATGTATCGCTGGGTGGCTGCTAGCCACCGGAGCTTTTCTGCGCTCCATGGCACTCCTATGCTTGCTGTCAGGTTGATGAAGTCCTGCTCTGCCAGTGTTTCCGGCAGCCTTACTGCGAAGAAATCGTCCACCCATTTTAGCAATGGGCCGAACCCTGCTTTTTTGTACATTGCAACCAGCATGTCCGCCACCGAACCGAATACTCCGGCTCCGGATGCTAGCCCGAACATTACGGCTCGGTCCAAGTATACCTTGTCCTTCCAGTGCACACAGACCGCATTCTGCTGAGACGGATGGATCAGAGTCAGCCTGTATGCCGCTGAGATGTCGAATGTCGCTGCCAGGCAGCCTTCTGGCAAGGATAGAATCAGCGCTGACGTGGCGTCGAACGATCCCCACGCGGTGGGGAACTTGCTGGCCTCGATCTCGGCGTTTACCGATTGCACGTGTTCGTTGTCTCGGGATAGGACAGGTCTTGGATGAGCCGCATCTTGTCCGAGTTGGGTTTGGGCACGAGGCCCAGGGGTGATGAGCGGAATGGGCCGATTATTTGTTCCAGCTCTTGCGGAGTGAAGGCCTCTGAGTACGGCCTGCTGCTTGCTCGCCAATTATGTACGCATCTATGAACAGGGGGTCGAGTTTTGAGGAGTTGTGGTTCGCGAAAGAGGTGCGTCTGCACTGGTGGCGTGCGTATTCCGACATCAAATCCATCTCGTATGCCATCCACTACATGTTTCCACTCATTAAATATGCCTAGACTATACAGGAGTTCTGTCGCTTTGGGGGCTGATAGCGGAGTGACCACTCGGCGTGGGTCAGTAGAGGGGTCCGCAGTTGCCCGCACCGTGGGCGGCATCGCCGCAGAGGCTGCAGGCATGGGCGTTATAGCATGCCGCGCCCCATTTGCAGGCGGATGCTCTGGCCCAGTTGAAGCAGAATTGCTTGCCCGTTGGGCAAGCAACGCATGCTCATTCCTGGTTCTGGCCGAGTGCGGCGGCCGGCTTTCCAGCGGTGGTTCGGTCGGCTTTGCATTCTGCTGGTAGGTGTCCTGCAAGCCCGCATCGAAAGCACACCAGGCGTTCGGGCTTCGCCCGCTTGCGCTGCTGGTATTCTTGGGCTCCAACGGCGCGGGGCGCTTGGGTAGTGTCGAGTGCAGTGCGGGTGATTGGTGCACGGGGGGGGGGTTTGGTGTTGCTAGCAGGGCTAGCCTGGTTGAGATGACTGTGAGCGCATTCGCGTCCAGCGCGGCTAGGTCATGCGATGGGTCACGCGCTACTGCTTCCGCTGTTGAATGTCATATTCTACAGCGACGTTCCAGGTGTGTGATCGCGCTAGGTCCATTACCACCGCGTTGTGTGCTGCCAGCGCATCTGCTCTCTCCTGTCCCCAGTAGAAGCACGTTCTCTCTACCACGGTCTTGGACGCTGCGAACCAGTCCACCATTGGGATGGCTTTCTCGCTTCGCTTGTCCAGGCCCTTGAGCGTTATGCCACCTTGGGCGTTGAACGTGTATTCATCCTCACCTCGATCTGCCTTCAGGCGTGCTGCAGTGGATAGCGCGGTGTATGGGACGTATCGGAAGGCTTTAAACGCTTCATCTACCCTGGGAGGAATGGCTATAGGTGCGGGTTGATGTTAGCTGTGTTCATCACACACTATGGGGCGTTTGGAAGGAGTACAGTGTGCATATGGCGGTTATGGCGGCCTATTGCCTGGCCTATCGCCCGCATGGGTGTTACATTGCCCACGCCGCCTGGCCTGTCGCTGTAGAAAAAGGCCTATTGCCTGTGGCATGACTGGCCTATCGCCATTCTGTTGCGGGTGGGGGGGGGGGTATGTGTAGGATAGGGCGAGGGGACTTACGGATGCTCAGTGCGCTCAGCTTGAAGCCTGGTACTATTTCAGGTAGGGCGTGCTTCTCTTCTCCACTGCGTGCGGCCGCCTCAATCTGGCGGTGAGCCTGGCGGTCTGGACGGCTTCTTCCATGGCTACGAGGGACTGGGACTCTGCTGGGCGCTGTTGTGCTTGTCCCATCAGCTGCTGCTTCTTGGCTATCAGCGCCACGATTTGCGCGTCGAGTTCCGCTGCTGAGCGGTTAGGTTGTTGCTGGACGGAGGGGAGCTGCGGCTGTTATTGTGGCTGGAGGTGCGACTCCGGTTGCTGTTGTGGCTGTGGCTGAGGCTGGTGGATGCGGCTGGGGTCGTGAGGCTGGGCCTGGTCTCTAAGCTGGTGGCGGCCAGTGCTGGGTTCTGGTGCGCGAGTCCGGCCGGTGGTGTTTTGGATGCGGGGTTCCGGCTCGCTCGGGCGAGTGTTGTTGCTAAAGACCGTCGTGTGTGTGGGAAGGGGCTGCGTGATTGGCGGTGACAGTGGCGGCCTGTCACCGAGGTTTAGGCCAAGGTGTCGATGGGTGCCGGACGTTGCTTCTGGTGGGGTCATTCACGGCGTGTTTGTCGGTGCACGCGGTTGCGTGCGCGTGGGGGGGGGGGGGGGTATGCGATGGAAATTAACGCGTGTCGTGCGAATTTAGAGCTGTTGTGAAATGATGAGAGCGCTGAACTAATGGGAGTGTGCTATGAGAATTAGAGCTGATGCGAGATTAACGAGAGTGCGATGTGAGAGAATAGAGCTACTGGTTTTGATGATGATGGTGAAGGGAAAGAGAGGGGCATGGAACTCCGCCCTGCTTGGCGCTCAACTGGACGCACGCTACCGCGCGAGTTCGGATCGCGCGGTACCTACAGCTGAATATCAATGCTTCGCTGAGCATCGTTTTCACGGGCACCTTACAGCACGATGCAGTCGTGCTGGCGTTGCGTGGTCTACCTTTCCACTAGCCGTGTGAGGTTCTATATTGGCCGCCGCTTCGTACGCTTCTGACTTACGTATATCTGTCAAAGTGTCATAACTCACAAGACTCGAAATGCCTCCCGGTACTGACTTGGATCTGCATGCCTCTCCGACCCCAGAGGCTAAAAGAATCCCGTTTTTCTCGCTCATCGTCGGAATAAATGATTACCAGAATTTCACCAAACTTACTGGCGCCGTTGCCGATGCGAATGCGATGGTCGCATATCTCAAATATAACCTCGGTGTGCCCAAGGAGCACATTATCAACCTGCAGGATAATGCAGCTACCCGAGAAGGTATCATCGGGGGCTTCCGCTCCCTGCAGAATAACCCTGCTATCCAACGTGGAGACGCAATCCTCGTCTATTACGCCGGCCATGGCAGTGAAGCTAACACACCCCCGGGATGGGAGGCAGGGGGAGACAAAATACAGGTTATTTTACCACAGGATGCCACGAATTGCTCACATAGCGGCCAGATCGTTCTTCCGATTCCGGATCGTACTGTGGCGGGATTGTTGAACGATCTGGCAGAAGCAAAGGGCAATAATATAGTGCGTTCGCCCGCCTCGTGGATGTTGGCCTTGGTTCACAGTTCATTGTTGCGTAGACCGTTATCTTCGACTGTTGTCATTCTGTCTCAGGTTCGCGCAACGACAGACCTGTCCCAGGGCACATCGCGCGTGTCGTTGATGTCAATTATGATCTGCCGTCGGAATTGGATTCTGACATCCGTGTCAAGCCGATAGGGCGGGAAGTGTACATCCCTCCGGGATTCCTGCAACGTGGTCTCCGGTCTCACGTGTTCCTAGCCGCATGTGGCGCTGAAGAGCGTGCGTTTGAGAAAAGAGCGCGTGGTGTCTTCACAAAAGCGTTACTTGATGCTCTCATTCACGTGAATGTGGACACCGTGACCTACGTTGACCTCATGCGCAGACTCGAGAATCTTCCCAAGTAAGTCGGCTCGCTGCCTTCTTGGGTCGTTACCATTTAGGCTTTCCTACTCCCATGACAGGCAGAACCCGCAATGTGAAGGATTTCACAAAGATCGTATTCTATTCAACGCGAAACTTCCGGGAGTGGCCTCGCACTCTATCGACGTTGAACTAGGAGCTGATGGCTACAAACTCAAAGCGGGCAACGCACAAGGCATTACCGTCGGATCTGAGTTCTCGATACACGCTGATCACATCTACGATCTGGAGTCCAACCCTGTCTTGGGTACCATGCGTGTTAAAGAGACGGACTCGTTTTGTGCAAAGCTTGAATGGCTTAGCGATACCGTACAGTTTAATCCGCCGGAGCGCGCCTATGCACGCCTGCTTCAAACTGGGGTGAAGCCTGGCCAGGGCCTACGGGTGCATTTCTCAGATGCACTCCTGGAAGTATTAGGCGGGTCTCGTCAAGCTGTGCTCGAAAGCTGTGCAGATATAGAGCTGCTCCTCACGACGCAAAATGAAGCATACATTGCTGTCGCTCTAGCTGATAGCGGGACTAACATGGTCTTTTCCATAACTCATAGTCTTGTGACACACTACGGACTCGGGCGACTCCCGCATGTCGTGCCAGCCACACTCGACGATATTTCACGCGTTCTGCGAGCAGCGGCTCGTTGGAAATGGCATCTGGAGCGAGAACGCAACGTCAGACCCTTTAGGGAACGGGTCCACATGGTGTTCACTCGTCTCGAGACAGGCAAGGCTGTTGACGAGTATGGGTTGCCGGCCATCGGTCCAGTCGGCGAAGACCTGAATGTTGCCGGGGTAGTCGACCTCGTTGTAAATCCGGACCATCTCTTTGGAATCAAGATTGTCAACGACTCAAAACGTGACCTTTACCCTTACCTCTTTTACTTCGATGTAAATAATCAGCGGATTGGTGAGCAAGTCGGTGCCCGTATGAGTGTCGCTCATTACATCCTATCCAGAATCGTTTCATGACGGACCAACTGGCGGAGGCAAAGCCGATCCTTCCCTACGCGCCGGATCTTCTTTGGCAATTGGGTATGGTGCAGGGGGCACTCCTCCCATCGCATTTTCACTAAGGGATGTCGAGGATATCGATATTGGATTCCTAAAGTTGCTCCTAGCAACTTCGCCGATAGACCTCAGTTCGCTTGAACAGTCGTCACCGTTTTTTGACGAGCGGGCACTCCTCTTACCGGCCGATGTTGCCCAGAGTCTGTCGAACCTCGAACAGTGGGATACAGTCATGATGACCATAGTGCAGCGCAAACAGCCAGTGGCACCGGAAAAGCCACCCCTGCCCATCTACCCAATACCAGCACCAGCACCAGCACCAGCACCAGCACCAGCACCAGCACCAACACCAGCACCAGCACCAACACCAGCACCAGCACCAGCATCAGGACCAACACCAACACTAGCATCAGCGTCAACACCAACACCAGCACCGGCATCAACACCAGCACCAACATCAACATCAGCACCAACATCAACACCAGCACTAGCTTCATATTTATCCTTCCGGAACCTTTTCAAGTGCTTTATTGTTCGAAAGTGAGGACACGCTCGGAGCTGGAGCTGTGTGTGTGTGGTGCCGTGACGGGTGAGTAGCTGGCATCTCACTCATTCTTTTGACTAGATAGTCCGTCGAGTCGCGAATTTGGCATGAATTGTAATTTACACTGGACACTTATTTCTCGATTTGCTTCCATCCCACTCTCCTGGCCCTCCAGTTCTACGTAAGTACGTTCTGGCTTGATAAGTCATCGTCTGCTCGTTGTGTTATAAAGCACTGGCTGCCAGAAGGCTGGTTTCAGCCTGACGCCTGGTGTCGGACACGCCATATAAACCACACACAGACCGTGTCCCTGGACACATAGTTTCTTCTCGAGGGTCGAGTCCCGGGACCCGGGACATGGCGTGCCTCCCTCAAGTCACGTGCTACCGCGTACTGCCATGGTAGACATTCCACTAGGCGAGAATCTGGGAGAATGGATGCCGGGTGGTGTTGCTATGTAGGTTCTCAGAGGTGATATCTTGGTATTTAGGCTGACTATTGCTGTAGAGCGACACATGATGGCCCTGAGCGAAGAGGCTCTCCGTTGCGACGATCGCCTCGCCAGGAGCCCTTGGCATTTTACGATGAGGATGTTGATGACCGCGAAAAATACGTCAAGATAAAGTATAAGGATGGCAGTACCATTGGTGAGTTGCGGATCATTAGACGAGCTGGATACACGTTATGAAAGTTTGCTTCACGTCCAGATTGGATACATGAAGAAGCAGCAGAACGACTACGAAGGCACGACCTTGCGTCTCATAGAGGACTCCGTGGATTATTACTGCCGTTGTGGGATTCCTCCCGCGTGTGGCTAGTGCTGATAGGTTTGCCTGGACGCTGCAAGTCGATAATCTTTATAGCTAATCAAGGAATTTGCAGGCACTGGTCTGGGCCTGGGGGTAATTGGCGGATGGCTCGATGTTCTCGTCGAATGGCACCGGAATTTCCTTGTTCTGTTTTCTTTTGCTAACAAATATTTCAACGTGTAGGTTGAGTGACCTGCGGTATGGCCGCTGCGCTTATGGATTCTTCTACAATCAAGTGGCTTGTTGTAGTGGCCTCGACCGTGAGCTCGTCTGGTTTAGTGTCGATTCTTTTGTTCAGCCTTGATATAGCTGGAGAGCTATGCCAGCCATGGATGAGCTGGAGCCAATGGTTCAACTTGAGGTACATTTTTGTGCAATCTATGCTTCAGGCATCTGTGTACGTGGGGCTCGCCGTAAGTCAATGTTCTATTCGATTCGATACGATACATCAAAACCCACACCAGATCGTATTCGCTGGAAGTGCTGCAATTCTTGTGAAGTCATACGCGCCGTAGTAGGTTTATCTCCTCGTTTCTTTCAACGCTATCTTGTCTGAGTAATTCCTAGTGCTTTTCACACTGGGAGTGCGTTTTGTCTCATCACATTTGTTTCGACCTGATCATCAACCTCGACCCAGTCCCAGAGATCAAGGCGGTGGGTGGTCGACCGTATAACCATTTCCTGCCACTTTTATTAAACGAATATCGCAGATTCTGGGAGGATATGTCCTAGATGAAATGTTAGGGCCCTGGACACTCTTGATCAAGGCTGTTGGACTTGTCCTTTCCGTTGCTTCGGGTCTGTCTCTTGGAAAGGAGGTTGTTTGGGTCCCTAATCCCAATCCTTTACACCTGGCTAACCCTATCCCAGGGTCCTTTGGTTCATGTCAGTTGTGCCATGGCATATGTCCTGTCGGGGTTTTTTGAAGGTCTTCGCCAGAACGAAGGTCAGTTGTTTCCTAGCATTAAATTATTTTTTTTCAGTACGCAAGTTATGATTAGCCCAGAAACGAAAGATTCTGGCGGCCGCGGCTGCAGCAGGCGTTTCTGTAGCATTTGGCAGCCCTCTTGGCGGAGTCCTTTTCGGCCTTGAAGGTATGTCAGGCTTTTGCGAAAATGTCAAGGCGTTAAAAAATATCTGCTAGAGCTGGACACGTTTTCGGACGAGCATGTCGTATGGCGTGCGTTTGTGACATCTGCCATCGCTGCAGTCGCATTACAATACATCGACCCTTTCGGCACTTCGAAACTTGTACTCTTTCAAGTGAGCGATGTAGTGGCAGAGTTACTGTGTGATCTAAGTGATTAAACTGCTTGGAAGGTGACTGCTACGAAGGAACCATGGAAAGCGTTTGAGCTGGTTTGTTTCCGTATTGTATATTCAGAGACTAAATTTTATTTGACGCAACCTCCAGGTGCCGTGGCTAGTCCTTGGTGTTATTGGGGCAGGTTCTTCCTATTTTACTAGGCGTTACAGTCACCCTGACGCATTGGTCTCAGGGTCTTCTCGGCGCTCTTCTCATTAGATTGAACGTGGCGGCTGCTGTATACCGCAAGAACAGCATAATCTCAGAATGGCCTCTACTGGAAGTTGTGGTCGTCGCAGGCGCCACGGCCGCCCTCAGTTATCTGGTTATCTTCACAAGGTAATGAGCATCCCATCAGACCCGCCATGGAATTCATCGTTATTGTTGTGACAGAGTGCAGTCTTCTGAGCTTGTTTCTAATCTCTTCTTAGAGTGTGACCCTTTGAAAGGCGATTGGCACGGACTATGCAAGTGAGTTTGAGTCTACTCGTACCTCTGGTGTCTGAAATCCGTGCCCCAAGCCCCAACGCGTCTCTTCAAAATATATTTTTGCTCTTTGTGACAGCAACTTTCAAGTTTGGCTTGACTGCCTACACATTTGGTTTAAAGGTGTTCTTTCCCGTTGTAGCTTTTATCGCACACTTCCCTCTAGCTGACATTCGGCACCGTGTAGGTTCCTGCCGGTATATTTCTACCCACAATCGCCATCGGCGCATCTTTAGGTCGTGCTATGGGCTTGCTCGTGTCCGTTGGCTTATTTGATCTCTTCGACTACTGGAAGCGTCCACTCATCTTGCCTGCAGACAAGCCGTACACCATGCATATCCCTCAGCGTGGGTGTTTTCCGCCTGCCCTCCTGACCCAAGTGCTCGTTGCATCTCACTTGGTTTCTATGCTGTAATCGGTGCTTCGGCCCTGTTAGGAGGCGTGACCAGAATGACCAGTGTGTGATCTATCATAATGTTGTGTACGTTCTACTCATACTTGATGTGACCAGTTTCGTTAGTAGTTATCCTATTCGAGGTGCGTATCGAACACCACCCATATCAAGGTAGCTGACGCTAGCCAAGTTGACGGGAGCCCTCAGCCATGTTTTGCCAATCATGCTTGTCGTGGTAGTATCTAAATGGGTGGGGGATGCATGTGGAAAAGAGGGTATTTATACAGCTTGGATTGCTCTTCGGGCGTATCCGTGGCTCGCTCCGATTCAACATCGTGATCATGGAGCGGCAGCAGCCAGTATCATGACGCCAGCGAAAAGGCTCATAACAATCAATGGTGTCAAGAGTTCCCTGAGTGATCTCGGTATGTTGTCGTACTCCTGTTTTTCTATACACTAAATACGAAGCCTGGTGTAGATACTCTTGTTAAGACATATGACTATCATGGGTTTCCTGTTGTCGATGGCGACAAACTCTTGGGGTTTGTCACTCGGGACAAACTCCGAATCGCGCTAGGCACGTTGGGTAAAGAATCTGATTGACTACGAATTAAAGTACTATCACAGGTCCGTTAACTGCCGAGGGAACTCATATGGGGTCGCCGTGTACGTTTTTGCGGCAAGATGAAAACTTCTCTGGCATAGTCCTATCATCGACACTGGAGAGGGCCCCAATGCAATTTAGAAGTGGGATGGCACAAGAGCTGCTGGTCAGCATATTCCAGAGACTGGTGGGCTTCATATGTACCATTAGAAGCTTGAAGTGTCTCACATTTCTCTAGAACTTAAGATATGCACTCTTCTCCAGTGCAGGAAAGCTCACAGGATTAATCACAAAACGTGACGTGGTTCGTTTATTGATGACACATTATGAAAACACACCTGCTGGCGCATTGGCGCGGGATGGTAAAGGTGTAGATCACGAATGGGATGTTCATTGGTGAAGGTTTACTAGATTAATTGTATATATTATTTTTCTTGGTATTGGATATAGAACTGATGATGTAAGCGCCCGTGTTGATTGCGACGCGACTGTAGTCTGTCTATCCACCATGTCGCTACATAGCGACCTTGCTTCTGGGTCTCAGTTTCTTTCACCTCACAAATCACCTTCGCGACAAACACTATCTCCCAGGCGATCTAAGTCGTCTTTACATGGCGATGGTGGCACGAGAGGAACTAGTCTAGCGCATGAGCTCGCAGCAGCGCTCATGCCAGAGCCCAGTGCAGGTTCTCGGTTATTAGCTGATGAATTTGGCATCGAGTTTGACGAGGGTGCGGAGGGTATCGATGAGGATCTGGAGCCACGCGACGTGCCACCTGAAGTGGTGGTGAGCGATGAACTGGAAAATACGTTACCGCAAACATCAGAATGGGCATCCAATGGCGACGCCTTTCCAGATACCCAGGCGCAGAGTGGCTCTGTAATGCGACAGGCACCACATGACCCTCTGGCAATACTCAACCAAGACCTCGAGACTACCGACTTATTCATTGAGAATCTACGCCGCATGGACACTGATCCTTTATCCACGTCAACACATTTAGGTTCTTCTGCTTTTGAACTACCGTTAGAAAGGTTAGCATCGGACGTTATACGACGAATAAATGACAGCGCTCGAGAACGGGAGGGACAGGTGCGCGAGCTCCGCGAGTTCGACAAAGAATTCAGGCGGATTGCTGGTCAAGCCGGTGGCAACGAGTTATTGGGAGAGTTAGATGAGCTTGAGGAAGTGGAGGGGTTTCGTGACGAGTCGAAGGACAAGGACTCGAGGTTAGAAAGTGGCCCCAGTGGCTTACAAGCCGTGGAAGAAGAAGAAGAACCGATCGGTCGACGTGATGCAAGCACAGATTGGGAATTAGACCCAAACCGGGTTCTAGGGGATGAGGATGCTATGGAATATGGCGACCTAGACAGGCCAGATTCGCCTTCACCTGCGAAGGAATCCTCCCCTTTACCTCCACCACCACTCCCCGGCATACCCACCCCCACCAGCACGATCACGCAGCTCGCATATATGAGATCGATTACACAGTCACTAATACAATCCCTCAGCACAGTTGTCGAACATACTCAGGTGACCGGTGCTGCTACCGCAGAAGCGGGGCGTAAGATCCGCGCTCTCAAGAACAAGCTTGGAGGATGGCGTGCTGAATCGGAGAGCGCGGAGCGAAGCATAGAGAAGATCGAGAAGTGGGAGGCGGCAGGTGGCACGAATTCGCCATTGTTCGGCAGTAGCGTCTCTATTGGGTCACCGAATGGGCTTGCTCACGGAAAAGGCTCAAAGATGAAGCAGATCATGCAGGAGGAACTTAGCGCCTTTGAGCTTGTGCTAGCGGAGGCAGGGAGGAAGACCCAGTCTATTATGGCGGCGTCTTGAAGACTTCAACCATCAACCATTTCTCGATTTGTCTATGATTTTATTGTGGAACCTCGGCTAGATTCACGTTTCCGTTCATCGCATCCTTGCTTGCATTACCAGTCTTTTCTTATATCTCGCTTCGGTAATGTTTATATCCATCATCACGAACACGACGGAACCATAGCTCAGAATAGAAACTTCACGTTCTGGTAGTAGTCCAACAAGGGGTTTTCTCCGTTCCTCAGTTTCGTGCCAGAAACTGTTGCGTACGTCTCCATGAACTCTCGATGGGTAAATACGCTCGACTTGCGCCCCCCAACAGGGAGACCACTGGCTGACGTGACATAATCTCCTGGGGGCCTTCTGCCATGCGAAAAGAAAAAATTAGCTCCGAGATCGACGGTGGAGGAGTTGGTGAGAAGTGGTGACGCCCGATTGCCTTCAAGAGACGCTATACGTGGTTTCGCCATGATGTGCTCGTACATATCTCGGAGTATCTTGAATGGCGTTGGGAAGAAATATCGAAATATCCCTGCTTGACGAGGAGCGTCGAGCATGGGACCATGGTGTTCTGGACGCGGGTCTGCACCACTGGCGAATTGTGACCGGGAATCGCGTCAGGAAGAGTAGCAAAGTCGGAGAGAAGGAGTCGATGACGCGGAAATCTGTCCCGGAGGATGTTAAGAAGCTGGAGGAGGCGAGTGGGGATGTACTCGGGCTTGGAGAGGTTGGGCGCGAATGGAAGAGAGGCCCGGAGGCGGCGAAGTAGAGGCGAAGATGGCGGTACGACAGGCGAGACGTGGCCAGTCTCTTCGCGTAAACTAAGAAAGTTGGCGATGAGACCATCTGAGATGGGTTCATAAAGCTGACTGAAATCCCCTTGTTCGTCAATAGCCACGAGAGCTTGAAAAGGCTGCCGTGTTTCAATCGAGTACCGAATTTCATCATGAGCGAAATTATCCTTTATAAGCGGGAAATAAAGCATTCAATAGAGATCGAAAACGGCGCGAAAGATGGCTAGGTACTCACAATCACTTCCAAAGCAATGAAGAAACAGGCTGAATTGTCACGAGCGACCCAGTCGAATATACTTTTGTTGACAACTCTAACACTGGGGTGGTTTTCAATCAGTTTGTTCCGTTGCACTTCTGCTAACTGGGGGCTGATCTCGATGATATTGTATCTTACTCGCTCGTATACCTCGGGCGGATACTCGTCACGAACATAATCGAGTACATCGTTTGCGAGCGTGCCGTTGCCAGCGCCGATCTCATAAATCACCAAATCGTCATAAGGATAGCTTTTGAGCATATATTCGGACAGAATACATTGAGCAACGGCTTGGCCATACCAAGGCTAAGAGGAAAGGGTGTGGACGACAGAAGTTCGCAGGTGTATTAGCCAAAGCAGGAAGACAGGATGAACAAAGTAAACCTTAAATAACTCCGTTGGAGTGTGCCATACTTGTCTTCCTGGACCTCGCGCGTCTGATCTGTAGTCGCCATAGTGTGTGAAGATGTGGCCGTCAAGCTCGCGTGAGTCACGGATGGATGCAAAATGGAGAGGTTCCTTTGAAGAGAAGATGACAGCCTGCTTGGAAAAATATCCATAGTGGGGGTTATATAGCGAATCATCAATGAAGTCTCGAACGAGCATCTTGACTTTCGTTGGGGAGCGCTTGGATGAGGCGAGTTGGGCTGCCGTGACACGCTCGAACTGGGAATAATCATTGTCGTCGTCTTCGAATGAAGAACGGTTGTAGTTGATTCTATCCGAACCACGCTGGGCTAGTGGCCCTAGGTGAGAAAAGGAGCGACGCAATTGTGAGGACCATAAGGAAGGATCCCATACTCGAGCGCGCATACAGTACGGTTGCTAGTTGAAAGGTCCCCAAAGCGGCGCTACAGTCGATCATTGCATTACGTGATCATTGAACCTGCCATACAACCGTGAGACCGTTTACCGAAGGAGACGGAATTATGAAAATGTCTGCCTACATAAGTATATTTACAAGGGGTGCCGTGCATGACAGCATAGTTCCACGCTTGCAACCATATAGCTAGAGGACACCTTAGATTTCCTCGCTCACCATATAGCTTCAGACCTCCTCACTCACCAACAGGCCGACACTGGGCCCTGTGTAGGGGAGAACCTCGAAGCTTAATGAATATGCACTCACTGGCTTGATATGGCCATGACACGTAAATTCACATTCCTAGCTTAGGGGACTACGAGGATTATTCGATGCACAAGACGACGGTTTGATCATGTTGAAATCGACCGATCAATAAAGCCTTCCCCCACTCTGGACAGATACCATTATTCGTAGACTCTGGGCAGTTTGCATGAGACGAGATAAAGTCCATAGTCTCCGATTAGTACATGCAGCCGCCACATCTAACAAGTTGTGTGATCATAATAATGGTACATCCTGTGCACTGACAGACAGCACACGTTCATTTGCCGTTATAAGCGTACCTGCGAACAGCGACTGAGTAACAAACGTAAAGCTTGTACAGCTAGCCACCTACCAGTTCGCCCTGAGATGGATATGGAATAATAAATAGAAACGAATGTCATGAAGAGCGCCCTTGCTTACCTTGCATCCACGGCCTCTTTCCGCACGTCCCGCTTGGGATCATCAAGACATTTCCCCAGATCACGGATAACCTGTATCTTATACGGATGGAGGATATCATACCTTACCACTTGTGGCAGGGTACCTAAATACCGTAATGAAACCATGCGCAGACGCTATCCTCATCGTCAGCTACTAACAATTCGGTATTGTCGAAATATCCTACGCTAGACGACTGCTCCAGTGCCCGACTATTCTTGAGCATGGCCGTAACAAGACTTGCTGCATGCTCCGACACAGCAGCCTGGACCGTGTCCCCAGATGTAGCCCCGTCTCGTGCTGTACTCTGCAGTGTCTTTATGACATCTACGCGCATATCTACATCCGGTAGATCAAGCCCGCGAAGCAAGAGCGGCATAAGCTGTGGTTAAAGCTGGTTTGACATTCTGCCTATCATAGGGAACATAACAGACCTTGGGGATTTCATGTGAATACATGGTTTGGGGTATCGATTTGATAAGAGAAGCTAAGGCGACTAGGTACGGAGTTTGTTGAACTGTAGCTGCTCAATGAATCGTGATCAACTCGTGAAGCTTCAAGCAATCAAGGCTAACTCACGATGACTCGACTCTACACCATCCATGATCCGAGGAAGGACCGAATTGAAGAACTTTTGTGTTGACAAGACCTTATGTAACAAATCACTTGTCTCCAGTCTTACGAATACCTTCATAAATGCACGTACTCTCAACACAGCGAAGCTCGCCTTCGTCAAAATGCCTTCTCCGCCCCCAGCTACGCCTCCAATCGCCTTGGCTGCATCCCAGCTCAAGGACGAATCGGTAAAGAGAGTGAAGAGCCGGTCCACATAGGCCTTTGTCAGATGATGGTTCCGCACTGCTAACGCTTTGGTAAGCTTCAAAGCTTATGGTCAAATTGGGCTCTTGAAAATACATGCTGAAAACTTACCCATGTCCATAACTGAATACCCCGACGACGCCTTTCCTGCGAAACGGTTGACTCAGCGATATCTCGGTTCCACAATGCGTCACATTGGGTTGATGTAAACTCATTGAGCGCTGTGAAACGACGGTCAGTCTGCAAATGGATAGAAGTTTTAAACTAACAACCATCCACATGTTTGTTAACAATCGATGAGATTGCGTGTATCACGGACATGGCCTGGATCTCGCTCTCCGCACAATCCAGAGTCCAATTGGATAACATGGATAGAAATGACGTCAAGTCAGCTACTGGGAGGTGGACCTGATTAACTGTTTATAGCTGCGTCAAATGAGATACTGAATGGGCGCGCTACCTGATCACGAAAGGCGATCATCGGTGCGGTAAACAGGGGAACAAGTGCCTTCTGTGCTGTGCTAGCCCGAGACTGCAAAGAAAATCAGTACCTGAACATGAGGTGCTAAAGGGAACTTGCGTCAAAGGGCCTGAATTCGATTTCAAGGGGAATTGTCTGCTGTCCATCTGCAATAGCGAGCACCTGCCCATCGAAATAAGCATTGAACAACGAGGTTGCAAAAGCCTGTTGGCGCCTGTCGTCTGCATTAACAATAGTTGTCAAACACAGTGATATTACTTACTCAGAGGGAACAGTCTGCATAATCTGCTGAACTACCCTAGCTCCAGCTTGGATAAGTCGCGGATGCCTTGCCACGCCTACTGCTGCGTCGCGGTGCTCTCCGGTGATTGCAGCGTAAATGAATAGGTTATATAATCTGGGAACAAGCCGGTCAAGATACTTAGGTATGTCTGCGTGACCAGCCTCGACTTTTTTGGTGAGAACATTAGACAGGCAGGAGAGAATGAAGTGCGCGTATGCGGAATTGACATTCTGCTCCGAAACCGTAGTAGTCGAGGCACAAATGAGGTCCAACTTGGTTGACAGTCGAATAACCAGCGTCTCGAACAATGGAGGGGACACGCAAAGAGTTGTCAGATTAGTTAGTACCCGCTGGTATAGGGCATGCTCAACATAAGCCTCAGCTGGTGGCGCACTGTCTGGTAGCGTGCTGAAAAGTAGAGGCAGCGTCGTCTCCTCAACATGTGTTGGTGTTACTAGTGAGGCGGCTGATAAAACATCAAGAGCGGCAGCACTGTCGCCTGTTCAACTGAAATGAGTGCGCCAGTATACACACGGTGCTTACCGAACATCGTTCGATGACTCTGTGCTCTCGGTCAATACTTCATTGATGCTGTGGACCACATATCCCAGCTCATCGTGATTCAGCAGGCCAGGCAATTTCACCAGAGCATCAAGCCCCATTAATGCTGAAGAAGCCGAGCTGTCTGCCTTTAAGCCGACTGTGAAGACACCAAGTACTTCATCCTTGAACGGATCAAGGGGTTTTTCTTCTTCATAGGAGCGAGTTACGTCACTTCCTTCCCGCGCCGTGAAAACATCGTACAAAGCACGAATGATAGTTTCTAGGGCTGCAAGAGTTGCTGGACGATTTGATATCTCGGCTGGGTCACGGAACAATCGAATCAGATGTGGGACCGTTTGGGATACTGTGTAACGTGTGATAAAGGCTATTGGACAGGTGCGTTCAGTGTCTGATTGGCAGATTTCTGGTGCGTTAGGATGAACGCACGTGTCGTCTTGACGAGGGCAGCCAGGACCTTAATAGCAGGCTTAGCCTTGCTCTTCTCCGGTTCTTTCAGAACTTCAAGGCACTCCTCCACGATATGTTTTCCCAATCCTTCGGGAGCTTCACTTGAACTAGTGTCACCAAGTGAGGCATAAATCACCTGAATGAGGGTCTGTGTTGTCTCCAGAGCACATTCTGCGGTCTCCTGGTCTATCGGTTGGAATATCTGGAAGCACACGAGAACTTGTTAATAGCGAGGGAAATATGTGTCGATCTTCTTACCTCAAGCTTGAATGCGCTCCACATTTTGGATGCGTGACTGCGTGCCACGGCAATGCCATACACAGACAGACAGGATGCTATAGTTTCTAGTGTATTTTGCTGAAAGGAGGTGTCCAGGGATGAGATCTCGTTAACATAAAACAATTAAATTCACCTGTCTTAGCTTACTTTTGTGCTTCCGGAACCCACTGACAGCTTTTCCAAAAACAAAGGTATAGCTAAGGGCCCAAATCTAGGTGTGGCATTTAAACAAGACCTTGATGGGCAAGTTAGAGTGCAGGAGATATCTGATGATCCAACTTGCATACCTCAGTGAACGTTTCAGGTCTTCTGGAGTTATACCGTACGGGTCATCGGGTGGGGGACGGAAGCTAATAGGGAAATAACAGAAAGTAATGTTAAAGAGGTCCTGGGAGACATGGTCAGTGAGTGAGCTTGATTTCCTTGCAGGGTTCCAACGTACATCAACATGGTTCGAGATGTCAAATTCTATCAGAATCACTCGAGCAATCGAGAAGGCTAGAAGCAGATTGCGTGGATCCTTTTCCCCATCAGCAAGTTCGATGTAGCCTCGAAGAAACTCATTTCCCAAGACCTTCATTGCTATATCATGATCAGCGTTACAGAAAGGTTCCTCTGTGGGAATACAGCACCTTCTCGATGGTGAGCAAGCATATTATCAACGATGGTAAAAACTAAAAAACGGGTGGATTGTACATGAGCTTTCATAGCAACATGTTCAAAAACTCTGAATAGAATGAACGTCAGCCGTCGCAGTCAGATTACTCCAAATACCCACGCCTTTATCGTTAGCACGGCATCGTCAGATGTGAAGGAGGCGTTGGATGTTAGCGGAACGAAGCCCTTCAGAGCCGGAATGATTGTATCCGTATCGTCCAATTTATCACAGTAAAACGCAGTGAGGACGTGCGCTGAAAGAACCAGGTCTAACACAGAAACCGATCATTTCAAAATGCATACCAGATTGTCTATTGATTTTGCTCGCTGGACATCGCGTAAGTACCGTGGAAAGAAAGTCCACAGCTAATTTACTGTTTGTCAGTACCCACGAGATTACAACGCTAGAAAACGTACCTTTGGTACGTACTGCCTCATCTTCAGCCGTCAAAAACTCCCCGAGACCTTTGACGACGTGCAACAGTGTTGCAGTCCCAGACGCGATGTCTGATCACCAGTCAAGTCAGTAGTCACAATCTTAACGCGGCAATTACGTGCCAGAAATGACCGAGTTTAACTCTGCGTCTGAGTTTTCCGACACCATAAAACTTCGGATAAGTTGTTCTGTCCGCTCCATCTTGTAGAAGTTCCAAGTAAGTACTAAGTACTGGTGACCACTTTGCTTACCTAACGTCCAGCAGATTCGTACTCTGTAGTCGACCACGATGCCAACGAAGGTGGTCAACTCACCATACCCACTCATTGACGCAGACCCCCATGCTTCTCGCGTTATTCGCTACTTTCGGCGCTCAGACTATGCAGCACTCGCTGGAGCGACCGCTGCTTTCCCCGGTTTACTCCTTCTTCTGGGTGCGGATCCCGTCTTTTCCTGATTCTCCTACAAAGTTGACATAAGGAACAGATTTCATTGATCCCACGCACATACGCGGACGTCGTTATTTGAGGTCGCCTCTCATCATCGGCACCATGCTTGGATTTAGCGGAGGATTCTTGTTGGCGTACCAACGATCGTCGTGTTCGTCTCCTCCTTCATAATACGGTGCTATGCTGTGCATTTTTATCATATTTCCTACAGTCCGCTTCTGGGGTTGGACAGAGAATGAGCGTGAGCAAGCTATGGACTTTGCAGAACTATCGGAGCGTGCACGGCAGGGCAAGCCATTGTATGGCCATTCGGACCAACCCGAGTGGGTCAAGGCATCGGCTGCCAATAACTCTACGTTTTCACAACTTAAATTCGGTAAGTGTAATGGTATTGGCACTATGTTTCGACAAAATTCTATACCTCCGTTATTGACATGACTGGATGCATTTCACAGGTGCACTGCCAATGTAACCCGCAATCTACCTTAGCATGTCGTTTATTTCTCATCATTTCATTTCATTAGGTTTAACATGGTCAATCACAAGTACCACGGCACGGATCCCACCAAATACGGCGTCTCCACAGAGGCCACAACAGAGAACCTGGAATAAGCCAGTGTACATGTATTAAATAAGTATAAAGGTCTCTTTCCATCATTTTTACGAGCTGGTGCTTTGGTATCTGCGGCGAACCTCCATGCGGGCAGCATGGCCACCAGCAAGTATCAAGCGTGTTCTGATACTAAGGCGGCTATTTCGTCAAAGCCAATCAATTATGCTACCCTAGGACTAGCGCACCCCCTACTAAAATCCCACCCAGTCATCCTACCCATGCTGTCGCAGTTCCAGATCGCATTGGAACTCTTATAAAGAACCGTCGTTAATGCCACGTCGGTTAAAGAGCTCCTCAGTGGGAAGATTGCCTATATTTGTCGTTCAAAGCCTTTGCTCCTGTCGCTGTAAAGCCTGTATATGCGAAACCGTGGACGACGGACGCTACCACCGTATACTAGCTGTGCTTTTCAGAAACGGTGGCTAGGAATCCCTGTATCTTCGGTCAGCCTTCTTGTGCCTCCGGTTGTTCTAGTCCTGGATCGCATCCCATATGTTACTAAAGTTATCCCTTATGGTCGTCCATGGCTATTCTGGCTAGGCACGTACTTCGGACATGTAGAGGTTGTTCTACGCGTTTCCAGCAAGGAGCACAGCCTCACTCCATAACAACGCAACAAGTTACATATCGGTCTCCGTAGCATGGTGTCGTGAGTTGACCCTTATCTCCGTTGAAACAGTACTTATTCCTCACACCCCCGCAAGACACGCCAAGCCCGTGAACCTTGAGCCTATCACATACTTCAAGTGTCTTACGCGGCTATCGTGGTTTGCATATGAGCAATCTCATTCCTGACTTTTCTAAGTGCAACTACCGCTTATGCAAACTTCAGTACTCCCGCATGGAATGTTCACGAGGTCAGTCTAAATAATGCATCTAACCGTCACTGGTTTCATCAGCATTCTGGTCGCTTTCTTCGCTTCTTGCAGCTTGAAGGTTCGGATCAGTGCTGGTCAATAAACTCCCGATCAGCAATCCAGAGTGCACCATCCCTTTTGCACCTGAACATCACTAATTCGTGACCTCCCCACTACCTGGTTTCAAGAAATCGGACACGCCATGTTTGTGTGTACAACAGTAACACCCTTCGCGTTGCCGTCACCAAATGCCTGTAGAGAGGCCGTTTTCTGAAGCTTAGGCTCTTGACAGTTTCCAACTTTTGGGCATGAGCCTATTCCTCTTTGCCCTTGGTGCATATAGCTGCTTCCTGACGAATTACCTCATCACGGTCCTAAGGAGCAGGGCAGTGGGACTGAAAGCTGAACGGTCTCTCATATGAATCTTGATGAGGCGTAAGCGGGTTCGACACACGTACAACGGTGGTGAGCCGTGAGTCATTTTCTTACACCTCGAATTGCAACGACCGCGAGCCGCCAAATCAAACGGTACTGTTAAATCACGGTACTCTGCTCATTCGGCGCTGATGTGTCATCATGTATGATCTCAACTTCTGATTTAACAACTACGCTCCGCAATGCCGGCAGATGTATATAGATCCAGGTCTGTTCATCGTATCGTATCGTTGTGTGGCCTCGTGTAATAATAATGTGGCCCCATGAATCAGATTTACTTCTGAGAGTACATGGAGCAGCAGCGCATCAACCTGTCAACTCGTGGGACAAATGCGAGATCATCTGTGTAACTGGTCACTACTAACTGTGCGGCGAGCACCGCGGCCCTCAAGGCAGGCCGGAAAGGCTCTGTCATCAAGCGGTGGCGAAAAGTCCAGGGTCGACAAGACGATGCCCAACCGCAAGGTCTACAACCTGCTCAACTCGTTGCCGCGCCGCGCCACCAGCATCATCGTTCAGCTGCGCCTCAAGAATTAAAGCAAGCGACTCCGCCCTCTGCAAGCACTGCCGCCAGCCCGAGACGGTAGCACACTACCTCAAGCACTGCCGCAGATTCGCACGCCAGCGTGAGCAGCTCAGATGCAAGGCGGGCAAGGCCGCCCACTCCATCCCCCGTTTGCTGGGAGACCCGAAGACAGTAGCAGCGACCCTATTTCGTCCAAGACACCGGACGCTTTCAGCTATACAACGACATTGCACCGAAAGACTGAGCCCTAAGCCTTTTCCACCTCACTACCTAACGCTGCGCCATGCTGACATCGGCCCTCTACCATAGTGCCCCATCAAGCTCCAGACTCGGCTCTCGTTTTCTGCCGAGCTCTCGCCATGAGGGATTGGCCCTCCAGTGCCTCCCCGGCCAATATCGTTACACCCCAGTCCGACTGATAATCCTCTTCTCTTCTACTTCGCACACCTGCTACGCCCTTTTATTCCTAGATAGAGTGCCCACAGGCCGCATGCACCGGAGATGCGGGGAGTTTTGACCGCTACTGGGGGACCAGTAGCGGGATCCCTCCGCGGCAAGAGACAAAGATTCGGAGATGCAATCCATTTTCTTAAAGCGCGATAGGTTTTGAACCACGTCTCCAGCCCCGCCTCCTACTTTCAGGTTCAACCGTAACAGCGCAAGAGGGAGGCCGGGCAGCATCGTCGAAGTCGAATCTCGACCCTGCTTGGATCCCGGAATTCTTACGTAAGAGTGGTTGCACAAAGTCTCTGGCAAAGCTAAAATAAATGGTACTTACCCGACCAACTCCCGGGCCCGACCCTAGGGTCCAACTCTACTATATTGAGTAGTACTGCGGGTGACAAACGACCAACCTCGTTTCCCCACTTCCCGGACGAACTCAATTGAGTGACTGTATGGAGTAGCGAGTGCTGTTACGAACCTGTATACGACTTATCAGGCGCCAGCGTAGTATGTCCATTTAAGATGCCACACCTTGGTTTAGATCTCCATCCTGCTGCCGCTAGCTCCCCCATAAATGACTTCTTCACCGCCGCCGAGTCTTCAAGAGGTCTGGGAAGAAAACCGACTGGTGTATCATACAAGTTAGTATTTCCATACATACTCCGCTATTTTTATTGACAATCAATGTAGTCGCGTCATCTACCTTTCTCATGTGGAATCACTGCATTACCCTGTGTCAAGAGGCCGGTATCTTGTTACACTATCCGAAACGGCCTTTATGACGTCATTTTAAAGATTGACCTTGTCTGGAGGTGGGGACATCCACGACCAACAACACACATATTTCATGAATCCATTGCATCATCTAGAGCAACAAAAAAATGGACCTTAACCAACTTTTTGTTCTGTATTCTTCGCTATCTGAGTCTTAGCCTAGCAATGTATGTGCCGCATCTACTTCACCTAGGCCGGCATAACGTGCTGTAGCGTCCAGATAGTGGTTTATACAAATATAAGCGGTCTTTTGCGGCCCTCGCCCACTACATGCCACGCTTGGGAATGGTTTCGGACCGCAGGGGGCCCAATTCTTCTCTACTGCGCTGAAACTTTGCTCATCTTGCGAGGTTAAGTTGTTCTATATGCGTCATAAGACATTGAACTCATCTAGTTTTTCTTCCAGTCTACGCCTTTTACGACAGGAGTAAGCCTCTGCTTTACGGCCTGCTTATACTTCTAGCCTGTCATGTAGCAGCACAAGGTGTTTTAGTGGGACTCCTGGTGCCAAGAATGATAATAATACCCAGGTCTTTCCCCGCGAATCGCTTTGGCATATGCCTTGTAACCAGCAGCCCCTCTCAGCTATCCCATCTCTGGTGCGTGATACCCGCAGCGATATTAGCTCGATACTCATTTTTATTTCACTTTTGTCGCAAGGACACCTACAATAATTGTTGAAATCATCTTGTTTGCTTTTGTCGCTACAAGAGCTATCCAATCGAAACCGTGGATCATGAGATATGAGCAGAATATACTGGTTGTGTTAGTCAGAGACGGCAGCTGGGCCTTTATATGCATCTTCGGTTAGTTCACCTTTACCTGGGAGGGCTCAAGTGATTTATTGCATTCTACATGTCACCAAAGCGGTCTGCCTATGGACAACTATAGCTTCTCGAGTCAACCATGCACAGGAAGATATTGCACTTGCGTGAGTGCTCTCAAACGTGTCAAGAAGTGCGGTCTTAGTCGCAAACCTGTTTATCACTAGCTGGGGAATCACCTTGCAAGGCTATTGTGTGAGTTCAACTACTCCTTGTTGGGCCATAACTTACGCTTTTGTTTTTTAGGGTACACATTTGGTTCTCAACTTGCGCTCGGAGGCTTTGAGAACTCGATCTGCAACAACTCTTAATACACACCTAGGGATGGCGTTTTTGGACAATTCTTCCATGACTGATCCAGGCGCTCCAGCACTACTAGTGGAAGATTCGTAGCAATCATGACCAGTGAACTGCCCATGGGGACTGTCCTATACCGTTAGATACTATAGCCTCTTTATTAGCCTGAAGTTGAACCAAGGGATATCTTAAGTATATATATATATATATTCTGATGGGACACATGCTCTTATGGTTTTGCTATCCTGAGGGCAGGGGTCTTATAATTACTAAAGATGCGCTCACCTCAAGTGTGAAGTGAACCCTGGATATCAGTCAATAACTCTCCGTGGATCAGTTCTACTACCTAAATATTTGCTAGGAGATCATTGGCGTAGTTGATCGTCATATATATCCTAGCTGTGAATATATAACCACGTCCATTTGGAACTGATGAGAGAAATGCTCCGAGTCCCTCAGATCTGCCTCATCCTTCAATTAATAAATCAGCGCAACCAAGACAACCCCGGCTCACCCCTGGCGTGGCTGTAATCAAGCAGCTTTCGCTTTCGCCATTGTCACCAACTTGTTACTGATACATGCATGCACGATGCACCCTCAAAGTTTGAGGATGAAGATGAAGCCAACATGTTCAATTGGTCATCAGAAATCCCACTAACTCTTAATTCCCACAACCTTTTGCATGGAGGATCCCCTTGGACTTTGCTCGAGGTTCCCACTTACCCGCACGCCTCCCCTCCCGCCGCCATCACTTATGACTTCGGCCCAAACCTCTCCAAGCCGTGTGATCACCATCTCCTTACTCCAGTTCGACTGAGATCAACATCAAGCTTCAAGCTTCAAGTTCGACAACGTCTTGATATTATTCTTTGAAAATGTCCGCAATCGCATGCATGTTTTACCCACAGCTAGCGTGTATCACTCTTAGGATCGATCTATCCCCCACCTCAGTGACTGATTCCAGAGTACCAAATAAACTTGAGATGGAAACGCTGGCAGGGACTACGAACCGTCGAGCATCATGATCATAATGCTGTTAGCTTGGATAGACGAACTCACGTGAGTATATGGGCTTCATCAAGCTTGCGGTCGTCAGCCTTCTTAGCTCAGCGGTAGTAGCGCGTCACTAGTAAGGAATACATATGACGAGGTCGGTCGTTCAAATCGGCCAGGAGGCATTTATTTTTCTCTACGAAAGCCTCCGCTTTGGGTTCTAACATTAATGTACAAGCTGGCCTTTATAATTAGATTCCCCATTTTACATGACAGTGCTATTCGTTTCTCAACATTTAACCGGTACAATTCATATTATCATTTTACACAGTCACTCAGTTGGACGTCCTGCCCGCCTATCCTCTCGGCGTTGCTCTAACTGTATTAACCCAGTCAATGATGTAGTTGGAGCGGGTATCCATGCATTGTTATCATACCCATGCGGCTTTGCACTCTCGATACGCTCGGAAGAAATCTGTGCATCTGTCACGGTCGTAATCATTGCGGTTCAAGCAATCCATGGATGCCTACAGGCGGTGTCAGGAATGAGAATATCTATTTGTCTGGCGCACATACTTTGGAGGCATGCTCGCAAGGGCTATGTAGTGTGAATTATCATTTTTGCCGAATATGCAGTCAACCTGCTTACTCGGCCCATTTGGTCACGATCTCTCTGCCCTGTCAACAGCAGCAGTCAATGAGCTATCATTCGACTCGCAAGGATACTATATCACTTGGAACTTCTCCCTGTAATTCTGTGGAACTGAGATCTCTGGAGGAGGGATGTCGGAAGACATGCTATGAGCGGGAGCTAAATTAGGCGGCTCCGATCCGTCAAGTATTTACGCCCACACTTGACTTTCGCCGTTGGAGAGGGGGCCATTTCCTTGTGGCGCCACCCGCAATTTGACGGACGGACTGGCAACTTCATACTTACGTCTACCTACTCTATATTACTATACGCGTTGTATTTTCTGGAGTTAAGGAGTAAGGTGAGTGGTACTGATGATGTTTTCTTCAGCAGAAGCCTGCAAATGACTAATACTTGGTACAACTCAAGTACTATGGATGTTGTAGAACGGGCCAATATTGCAGTCCAGAGCCGATGGTAATATGCCACAGCTTGTTTTCACGCTGCTAGGCAGTTAATTATATACAGGGAAAAGCTCTCCAAAGTAGGAGAGGGGACCTACGCGGTTGTGTACAGAGGTCGGTTGTCCTAGCCGCCACCACTCACTTGGTTATCATTTACATTGAATATTTAAGGGAGGGAAGTGGCTACAGGTCGTCAAGTGGCCATTAAAAAGATCAAAGTTGGCCAATTTAAGGACGGCCTGGACATGTCTGCCATCCGCGAGGTCAAGTACCTCCGCGAAGTTCATCACCCCAACGTGATCGAGGTGTGTCAGCTCTGATATTGGCTTCATGGTCCTGACATGGCTTGCCTTTCCGTCCTCCTTCGTAGCTTCTCGACGTGTTTTCTGCGAAAAAGAATTTAAATTTGGTCCTTGAGTTCTTGGAATCCGACCTAGAGCTCATCATCAAAGATCGCTCGAACGTGTTTCTTCCTGCAGACATAAAGAGTTGGCTCGCGATGACGCTTCGGGGACTTGAGTTTTGTCATAGAAATTTTATCCTACACAGAGTGCGTGTAAACTCTGACAATCTTTCATCCGCAACCACGTTTGATATTTTCTTAACTCCCCCAGGATCTCAAGCCTAACAATTTACTCGTTGCGGCTGATGGCCAGCTCAAAATCGCAGATTTTGGTCTCGCACGAGACTTTGCTGATCCAGGGCACAAAATGACTTGTCAAGTCATCACCCGGTATGCCGTTAACTTTACCCCTCCCTAACGCCTTAGTATGACTTCCTCTCGTCCACCTTTATATCCCCTCACAAGCTTTTTCTTATCGTCACACTATACAGATGGTACCGCCCACCAGAACTACTGTTCGGTTGCCGATATTACAGCTCTGCCGTGGATATGTGGTCCGTGGGTTGCATATTCGCGGAGCTCATGCTCCGGGTGCCTTATCTTCCTGGAGAGAGCGACATGGATCAACTCAAGACAACCTTTCGAGCTCTTGGGACGCCGACGGAAGAAGACTGGCCTGTACGTCTGTTATGCATGTCCTTTCATCTCCTATTCTGCGATCTCTATTGCCTCTTCATCATGATCTACATTCCAACTCACCCCCTGTGCCTCCTAGGGCCACACAAAACTCCCAGATTACGTCCCCGTTGGCCAATTTCCGAAACCCCAACTGCGTGACTTATTCACAGCAGCCTCTGCTGATGCAGTTGCGCTCCTTTCGAAATTTCTGGCTTATGAACCTCGAAGACGAGTTGGAGCCAAAGAGGTGGGCTCCCGTCCTATTTCGCCGAGTGAGCTCGCCCACATCTTAAGACCAGGCACTTCATCATCCGTACTTCTTTGCTCTCCCGTTCCCCACGCATCCCTCCAAGCTCCCTAAGACGAAGAACCCCCTCGCGCCTCGACCACTCCCTCTTGAAGAGCTGGACGCCAATTCACCCGCTTTCTCCCCGAAACCGACCCTACCTTCCAAAAATGGCACAGAAACTAACAGGTTAAAACGCAAGTCGTCAGCAACCGATGCTATCGAGACTGAAGGTCGACATGTCGCAAGAAGACTAGACTTCTCAGCGTCATGATATTTATGACATCCCAGTGAAGTCTTACCTCCTAGAGATTTTGGAACTTGTTGTATACCAGTTATGAAAGGGCTATGAGGGTCATGATGGCGACCAGAGTATCGTCATTATTCAGGGTACAAGATCTTGCTTTGCTATCGATTTCACGCTTCACGATTTCACGACCCACACGCCATTGTCAAATGTCAGTTTCCACGACTTCCACGTCCCCAAAGCCTCTGTAGCAGTGCCGAGAAAATATACAAATGTAGAAATCACAGCGATATGTACGAAAGCCTTTCATCCAAGTCCAAATTCGCCGGTAGTACCATTGGTCTCTTCCAAGATTACAAGAATGGGGAAAGTGATGTGAAGTTACGGCTTGATCTCATCACACACGCTGCATTTTGTTGAACTGTAGTCCCCCGAATACGTAAGCCTTAAGTCTGGGAATAATAGTACGATCCACTTACCCCTCCTTATTTCGGCATGAACATAACCCGCAGGTCCACCCAGTAGATGTAGGGCGGGACATACCCACTGCGTCCCAGTTAAATGCCTTGACTTCTGCTTGTGGTACCAGTGCCAGTGCTGGTGCCGTGACAGGTGCGGGCACCGGCTTACCAACGAAATCGAATTTGGGGAGTTCGGTTGTGGGAACGGCGAGCGCGAGGTCACGCTGCTCTGCATGCTCGGACAAGAATGACGTGTTGGTTGTGAACGCGAAAGCAAAAGTTGGGAGGGAGCTAACGGGAACTTCGAGGACCTGTTTTTTCGCGAGAGAAACCAAATCTATGTTCATGTCTGTAGACGCAGGTGGGAGTCCGAGCGGTGTAGAAGTGGGGGGCACTGGAACAGCAGGATTGGGCGGTGCTGCAATGGTGTCATCGGTAGATGGAAGCGAATTATTCTGGGGGGATGAATTTGCGAGAGAGACACTGAAAGGTGATGGTGCAGACTTGGGAGCAAACGGGGATGTAGACATGGACCCGAATGGTGAAGGTACAACCGCCGTGGTGACTGCAGAAGAGGCAGCCGCTTGTGTAAAAGGAGACGGGGCAGAGGTCGATGCAAAAGGAGACGGAGCAGACGTCGATACAAAAGGAGACGGGGCAGACGTCGATCCAAAAGGTGAAGGAGCAGACGTCGACGCAAAAGGAGATGGGGCAAGAGCTGATGTAAAGGGGGAAGGAGCAGACGTCGATCCAAAAGGTGAAGGAGCAGACGTCGATCCAAAATGTGAAGGAGCAGACGTCGATCCAAAAGGTGAAGGAGCAGACGTCGATCCAAAAGGTGAAGGAGCAGACGTCGATCCAAAAGGTGAAGGAGCAGACGTCGACGCAAAAGGAGATGGGGCAAGTGCTGATGTAAAGGGGGAAGGAGCAGACGTCGATCCAAAAGATGAAGGAGCAGACGTCGACGCAAAAGGAGATGGGGCAAGTGCTGATGTAAAGGGTGAAGGAGTAGCCGTTGATGCAGAAGGGGATGGTGCAGGTACCGATGCAGGAGACGAGGCAAAAGTCTGTGCGAAAGGAGAAGACGTCGATACAAGAGGGGATGCAGATGCCGATGAAGATGCTGAAGAGGCGGGATTTTGTGGAGGACTGGGCGGCGCCATACCGGGCTGGAAGCTCTGTCGCAATGGCGAGGGCTCCTTGGGTGTGCTTTGGAAGCGAGTCGTCGCAACACCTTTGCCAAATGGGCCAGTAAAGACGGGTCGTTTCACCTCCTGCTGCTGCTGTGTCTGGGCTTCTTGTGACTTGGTTTCCTGGTCAGGTTCGATCACCTCACTGGGTCGGCTGACATTGCCAGTCACGGCAGCCTCCATGTCCACATCCTCGATATCAGTATTGGTCTGTGCCTTGGCATCTACTTCCACGTTCTTCTCAGTGGAAGGCTGCGACAGTTCCGATTTCTGCTTCTTGGAAGGCGGCCCTCGCAACTCGTCCTCATCCTCGACAACCTCAACGGTAACAGTTTTTACAGCGTTTGATCCCGTCTGAATAGGCGCCGTAGGATTTCCTTTACCGTTCACGGGCGCAGAGGATTTGGGAGGGGGCATGCCTGTATGGGATCGCTTTGAACCAGTCTGAACAACCCAGCGGTAAATCAAAGTGTCATTAATATCACGACGGCAGAAACTACCTGAGCTTGTGGAGCCGTGCTCTGTATAGTCTCAAGTGCGCTCAACTTCTTGGGCGCAAGGGAGGAAGGCGTGCCATTCGACTGCCGAGTGGGCCGAGGTGGTGGTCGTGGCGCCTTTGTAGCAGCCTGTGGGTTTGTATGTATTGGAGACTCATCAAGCAAAGCTGACGACATGACTGACCATACGGCTGCGTTTTGTGCTCACCCTTGTAGGTTGATATGGGTTTCTTACGTCAGGCACAGTATCCTGAAAATGACAATGAAAGCGTCAAGAGACACCCAGGAGGCTAGGGTAATCATCCCTATAAAGTAGAATCCACACACCTTTGGTGTTGCATCCTTAATTATTCCCGCCATAATTTCGCTCGCCTTCTCGCTAGCCCTAGATCTGCCCTCGCTGTCACTAGGTGAGGGTCCCGACCTCGGACTTCCTCCGTTCGCATTCCCCGCAGTTGAACTTGCAGGAGATATGCTGTCTGCACGTACGCTCTGACGAAGTGGACTCGGTCGTGCTGGTGTGCTCGTCAATAAATGGGAGGCAGGAGCGGAGGTGCCGAAGCGAGGTGTAGATGTAACAGGCGCATGCTGCGGAGTACTAATCCCGTTGGGTGTAACCGGATGCGAGCCTGACGCCAGTTCAACCGAAGAATCTTTTTCTTCGCCGACACGTCTCCTCTTGGCGTCACTCGGCGAAGGGGTCTGAGTCGCGCCGTTCATTGGGGACGAGTCCTTTTTGCCTTCACCAAAGTGCCTTGGAAATGTGACTTTGTTGCGTCCAGGGGACCCGAAAGCAGGGGAGCGATATCGTGAACGGGAAGAGCCACCACCCTGGTAATAGAGCGATCCATTTGGATTCTGCGCAAGCGTGCGGGCGGGTGATGACGTAGATGGGGTGTTTGAAGCGGACGTCCTGGCGGCAGATGCACCGGATGAAGAGGCCATAACGGCGTCGATGTCTGTGCTGCGATTGGTAAACATAGGTCGAATTGGGGACGGGGACGAAGAGACGGGGTTGGATCCCAAGCTCATATTGGAACGGAGGAATGGACTCAAGTTTGAGGGCGATGCGTGCCGCATTCCAGACTCTACGGGAACATTAAGGCAACAAGGCAAGGAGATGGCATCAGACGTACGATTCACGGAGCTCTGTATTAGAACGCTAAGCCCAAGGGCCTCAACATCGGTGCATTCGCCCCCTCGGGGACGAACAACAGTATCAAGGTACTCAGAAACCTTTGCAAGTGGGTCCAGAGGTGACCCAGACTGATTGAGAGGTGAGGAAGGCGGTAACGGCGCGACGTAAGCGCTATTGCGGCCACGCCTGACAGGAGTTTCCGTAGTCGACTGGGAGCGGTCCAACCGTTCGTGGTCACTATTCGGCAGCTGAAAGTGGACGTGGCGCGGGGCGTGTGTAAGACTAGCGACAACCTGCTCTTCAGACAGGTTACTAATATTCAAAGGAGACATGTTATGGTCGCCATCCTCGTCAAATGTGATATTGTGGTTGATACTGGTCTCGTCATGGCCGGTCGACACATCGCCATCATATTCATCTTCCTCATCTTCTTCCTCGTGGGACGCGTCAGCAGACTTCCAGAAGGTCAGTATATTCCAAATCGATGGACTCCAGCTGCCTGTAGACGTCTACAGTGCAAGTGAGGGGCTGTGGCACGGGGTCGAATGGACGCGCCACTAACCTTTTTCACCTTTCTTCCGGACTGGGTGTATGGAGAATGCGTTTCCCTGTTGTGTTTGCGAATATCGTGTTTTTCTGCGCGCGGCATGGTAGCTAGTGGCAGTCAACAAGTAGAGTGGCGTCACGGAAGCAAAACACGAGGACAAAGGACACGGAGTTAGAAAAACCATTTTTCAACCTCAGCGCGCGGCGAGAATCCGGCACTTTTTGCCAAGATTTCTCCGCCATGTGGTCTACCATTACCTAAGCCCACTCTGCCCTCACGATGTTCCAGGAGGTGCTATTATGTGCGACGGCCCCTTCTGTGAACACGGGAACGGGCCTCCTTGCTCTCCATGACATACAAACCGGAACATCACTCGCGTCTTTCAAACAGACTAGCGCCGCGGCACATTGTGTCTCGCATGTGGAGACGAAAAATGGCCTAGGAGGTATACTGTTGGCCGCGCAGTCGGATAAAGCCCTGCTAAATATTTTCAGCTTCCAAAAAGTGCGATGACTATGATAGACCCCCGTTGCTTAATTGTTTGGAAGTAATTGACACGACTTAGGACCAGTTGATGTCCAAGATGGTGATCCCAGAAAAGCTTTGCTGTATTGCCGTTGACTCTAGAGGAGAATTCTGTGCAGGCGGCACAACGAATGGTCGTTTATATTTGTGGGAGGTTGGTAGTGTCCCCCAAAGATAGAGAGCCTCATGATCTTCACTGTCTTTTTTCATGTGTAGGTTGCCTCGGGGATACTTTTCAGTTCCTTTGAAGCTCATTATCGTCGTGTATCGGTCCTACGGTTCACGCACGATGGTGCAAGTCTTGTCTCTACCAGCGATGATTCGAGCGTCAGCGTTTGGTCTATGTCAAGGTCATTGAAACACCGTTTATACTTACAATAAAAAAGGTACATACTAAGACTCATCGCAGACTATTAGACGAAGAATTGCAAGCTGAGATTCCCGCGCCATATTGCTCTTTTACAGAACATACCCTCCCAGTGACCGATGTGTCTTGTGGCGTTGGTCTTTTTCCATCTTGCCGAATTTTTACAGCATCGCTGGACCATTCAGTCAAGGTCTGTGTTAAGCAATGCACTCAAGCGTTGATAATTGAGAAGCCCGGTGCAGATATGGGACCTCTCGACGCGCTGCTTGCTTTCCTCCATTCTATTTCCACAGCCAATCACTGTTCTCACCGTAGACCCTTCAGAACGTTTTCTTTTCTCAGGATCACAAGATGGGTCGATACACCAAGTTAATCTATTCCGGCGGCGAACAGATGCCACGAATATGCGAGGAGTCGAAGCTCTTGGTGGAGGAGGGATGAGTGATGTTATCCGTCTTGATGACGACGAAACCGCCCACCAGAGGTTAATTTCGGCTGGGTACGTGGACCACATTGTAAGAAATTCCCTTCTCGGGATTAATTATTCGTAACACAGGCAACCTATCACTGCCCTATCACTGTCCATGACAAGTTCCCAATTACTGGCTGGGACAGCCTCTGGACAGATCCACATCTACGACGTCGAATCGCATCAACTTCTGCGGTCCATCAATACATACAGAGACAAAGGGCTGGGCATCACTTCGCTAGCTACGTTTTTAAAGCCTCCAGACCTGTTTGGTCACGTCAGCTTGGGGGATGGCGGAGCCGCGGCTCGAGATGCTGACCCTATCAGACCAGTCGCGCCTTTCCAAAGAACCAAAGATGCGTCAGCCAGACAGGCACATGAAGTTTCTATAATGTTACCGATTCAACCATCGGTATGAGCTGTTCCGTTTATACTGTTTCATTGTTGAGGGTAGACCACCCGCTATTTCCAGGTTTCTAAGGCGCCTTGTCCAAGCACAGAAGAACTTCTGCGGGAACACCAGTACTTTGTTCAAGTGACAGACGGGGCTAACACATCCAACGTCGCATCTTTGAACTCTCGGGTTTCCGAGCTTGAAGGGGAGCTCACTAAATTGAGAGAGCAGCTAGGGCGGGCGAAGGGCTTGAACGACGCCATGTGGGAAGGTGTTGTTCAAAAGGTCCTGAACCTCGATGGTCAGACAGACGGCGACACGGACAAGGAAGTTGGCGAGCGCAGCAGAAAACGAAGCAGGACAGTAAAATGAGAATCAGCTGTGGTGATGGTATTTCTGTTGCACATTGAGCTGAAGGTTGCTCTTCTGCGCTGCCTGCCTCGCTGGTTACTAACAGGCAAAGATTCTCTACACCGGGCGGTGCAGCCACGCTAAGGCCTTCCCTCGAGAATAATACTATGCTTCACTATCTACATGGTAACATTTGCTGTATTCTCTGATTTGTAGTATGTCAGTGGCACCGCAGTTGAGTAGTTAGAAATCATTGACGGGACCGGCTAGATCCCGATAAGAATACAGGCACCACCGGCGCATATTTATATCTATCAGCTAAATATTTATACACAATTTATGGTTGTCCCGCCGCTAATATCGGTGTCAGTTCCGTCGAATACCGACTCCTGTGTAGCTTAAACGTGAAGGAACAAGCACATTGCGACAGAACAGATATGCCCTATCATATATCATATATCAGGTCTAATCGTAAGGCTGCATATGTTAAGTATAGGCTTTCCCTGCTGATCCATAACTCAGGCCTCAGGCTTCAGGGCTCGGCGACTCACCTTACGGCAAACCTCGGGACCATATACGTTACATGGACCAGTTCGTCATTACCAGGGTCTTATTTAAGCGTGCCACTTGCAAACGGTACACGCATAGCACCGTGACTGGCATGCCTGTCAACAATGTTGCGGAGAACGTTTTAGGCACTAGTGAGTCTTTTCCACCGCCTGTATGCGACTCAGAGCTCTCATGCTTGTCGAGTCGGCACGGTGTTGTGGACGGGCCAGATCTTACCGCAGATCTGGAAGAGTTGGCGGGAGCACTCCACGGAGGGGCTCTCTATATATCTAGTGTGCGCATTACTTGTGTTTTCACCCTGCCCCCCGCTGAGAGAGGGTCGTGAAAATGCCAGATTTTTATGGGCTGTATCCGCCATTTTTCTGGGGGTGTACAATGTTTCGCAGAACATTAATATCCCACTCATTATCCAACCCCAGCTTTTCGGCACATTTTGCGCACTCTCTTGGACACAAGTGCGTTTGCTCGCCATCACCCAGAGAATATCTGTACTGAATCCTGTCTTAAGTGTCTGCATTATACGCATAAGCGGCCGTTCTGGTTCTGTGCTCTAGTACTCGCTGCATATTGCATCGTCGGGGCAGCGTTCGAGACAGGGATGGTTTTCATCTCCCAAGTATTTCGACTTGGGTGTATGCATCTTCCCGCGATTTAACAACTGTTTTGCAGCATCAGCTCCGGAAGGGCAATTCTCGCCCAGTACAGTTCTTCGGTATTTTCGCTTCCGTGCTGATTGCCATTGGCTTATTGTGAGCAACATGATTCACACCCTAGCCTTCCTTAATTCCCGTGGAAGCCCTCAGTACTGGGATATCTGGAAGCGAAAGAAAGTCGTCGGAATCAGCTACCTTTTCATGGCCGTAGACATATCGGGGGGCTTGTTCTCTCTGCTTTCACTGGCATTCAAAGCACAATTCGACATAGTGGCCGCTATAACGTATGCGCTGGTGGTTGTACGTTTTAAAGCCTTCACGTGAAACTACGTACAATAACAGGTTAAACAGGTTATGGACGCCATTGTTCTCATTGCAGCCGCTATTCTCAATCCCCGTGCCCGGCGACGCCGCGCGCGCCACCAGAGTGAGGAGAGCACGCTCCAGGACGTCGGCGCCAACCTAGACCGCCCAACCGCAAATGAGACAGACGAGCAAGAGCGTACGAAAACTGACAAGCCACCTCACGGCCAGATAGAGCCGCCATACCCCGTGGTCCGGGCCCAATAATCCAACAATATGCATTAGATCGTCATAGAATATATCTCGATATTCCCTGCTCCAAAGACTATGCTCGCGAGCCGCTACTCCAGTATCCCACTGGAATGTCTCGCAGACCGCTGGCATCATCCTCCTCATGGGTACTGGCACTCGTGTTGTCCTCGGTGCCCATCTTCGAGTGACCGCTTGATCCTATCCCGCCCGCAAGCTCGTCCTCGTCAAATAATGTCTCCTCCACCAGATCATCCTCGTCGGCCTTGTACATCCCCGCAACTCCGTTTCTTTGCCCATATCGCTTCTTCCTCCCTGGTGCGCTCACAAAATCGGACCAGCTAGCGATAGAAGAATGAGGGGTATGGAAGGAACGGGAGGGGCGATAAAATGAGTCGGGCTCTTGCTGGTCGTCCTCGTCATCGTCTGGCAGCTCCCCAGGAAAAGGACCATACGTCCGTGAGGTTGGGGTGACGAACGATTGCGGCAGCGAGCGGTAAGAGCCTTTCCGAAGATGAAACGCGTAAGAATAAATAAGCGCCGCAAAATAGATCTTCGGAGTGGAAGCCTATGATGAGCCACAAGTTGGCAACAGAAGCATGAATGAGGACAGACCTTTGTTAACCAGCCAATAACAAGCACGGCTGCCGCAAAGCCCTTCTCCTTATTCCAGATACCGAGTGCGGCCTGGGCCCGCTCCGCGTCCGTCATATTGTGCCCCTCCATGCCACTCGCGGCATCCATCATGGCACGTTGAGCATCCGAGTTTGCAATGCGTTTCCCATCATGCGGGGTATAGACCCACCAGACAATGCCGAAAAATATAGTCCAGCAGGTGGAAAAAACATGGTCGAGAAAAAACATGTGCGCAAAGTAGAGGACACGTTTGGGGTCCTCCTGCGGCGTTGGGTAGGGTAGACGTGGGCACACGGAAGGACGTATATGAGCGAGTAGACGTACCTGGCCCACCGCCTTGAGACTCCACGTGAGCGCAACAAGGGCGAAGACAGAGTATATGTACATGCTGAGCTGAGCGAGGGAGCCGCCAGTGAAGACTGCGATGAGACCATACACGCCAGCAACTTTATTTAAAAGCTTTTAGAAAGTATGTTCAGCAGGGGGAGGATAGTGCTAGTGGAGGCGCACTCACTGCGAATAATAGTGCTATAGTTACACCTACAACAGCACGAGCATTGGGAATTAGACAGCATCGATATACGCATGACCTGGATGGATCGCGCACCTGTTTTGATATCCATGAATCCGAGAAAGGACTTCAAAGGTCGCAGACGCCAGTGAGGATTGAGAGTGAGCCGCATTTTCTGGTGAGCGATTATTGGATGTGAATTAGAGTGACGGATAGCGTGTGGACCATATACAGGCTGTAATATCGAAATCGATAATTTGGGTGGAAAGAGGAAGGGAAGGAGCTCCGTGGTTGCGGGAGTTGTTGGGCTTACTTGCTGACGCACACAAGTACTACAAATACCGGGGCAGACGACACCGGCTTCCACAGCCAATCACCGGTGCACTTCTGGAGACAGACACGTCTTTGATTTCAACTCTTCGACGATGATACAGTATGATTATATTCGGCGAGCTATGTAGGGCCTGATACACAACCATCTGGGGTATATATCAAACGGGCTGAGATGACAAGGAATAAGACTTGGGTGAGTAGAAACCGGGAAACACCAGAAAATAGTCCGTAGCGCTAAGGGAGAGTCTTAGAAGTACACGGGAAGTGTCATGTTCGTAAAATTGAACGAGGGAGTGAGAAATGGGAGAGGGTAAAAAAAACATTGAAATGCACAAATATCCGACGGCAGACTCTCACTGCAATCGTCCCTGCGGAGGCGAATACCGGCCATTCGTCATGGGTGATATCTCCCCGCTCGTGCGCACAAACGACCCGGAGCCTGGCCGGGAGTTGGCCCTGCTTCCCTGGCCCAGCACCGGAGGTGGCCGTTGCGACGCTTGTCCAGGGTGCGGCGAGCTAGTAGTTTTCGAAGGTGAGGCATGCTGCTGGTCTTGCGAGCGCGGGGAATTATTCATCGGCCGCTCCAAAGAGTGCGACTCTGATTGCACGTAGCGCCTGGGGTTTGGTCGCGTGGGATCTGGCGGCGCCACTGGGCGTCCCCGAGGTAGCCCTGGGTCGGACCGTTGCGGGATCAAACGCACGTCCGGACCATCGCTGCGAGGCAGTTGAGGCTGTGAACCTAAGGGTCCGGCGCCATTGTGCATGACGGGTGATACCATTCCACTTCCGCCACCATGGGGCTGGGGCTGACGGCCGTTCGCCCGGCGCAAATACGTATCACATTTCTTCATAAAATCCTTGCTCGGCAATTCCATGCTGCTTGCGAAGTATTCCTGGTCATGGAGTAGCGGCATGAACTCGTCGGGGACCTGCCAGAACTCGTCCTGGTTAAGCAGAAGTTCGGTTACGACCGGGATCGCCATTACGCTTTCGCTATGGGCTACGTCTCGCCCTTTGCCGTATAGAATGCTGGGACAGATAACTGTGGCCAGGTTCTGCAAATCCATTTTACTCCCAGTTTCCTCGTCCACATGTGCGAATGATGCGACCCATTTGAGAAAGACGAAGAGTACTTCCATGGTGTCTCGATTGGGTTTGGGTAGTATGATGGAGATATAGTGAAGGTAGCGTTTTCTGTCTTGCTCCGATGGCATCACTACACGCGAATTCAGGATCTCCAGAGTGTATCAGAACAAGAAACTCACTTTGTGATGCGATAAATAGACGATGTAGCTTAACCGTCAGTAAGGGGTCTGGCAAGTCCCGGAGGAACTTCTTGAGTAACGCAGCAAGCTGCACAGCATTGTCCTGGGTAAGATCAACGGACTGCGGATCCCGATCGATGGCATCCGTCAACTCTTTGAGCCGTCGGATATTACCATTTTTGCGAAAGATACCCTCAACCGAAAGGTCTGATGAACATTAATCAGATAAGATAATAGCTAGCTGTGTCTCTGAAGCACACACCCATCTGTCGCATAGCAGAGACGACGTCGTCAATAAAGCTAGGCACTCGCAGTGGCTCCCGCGAGACACCAAGGATAGAGTCCGCTCCTTGCCGTTCAACGAGCATTTCTAGCGGAACGCCAAACACGCCGCCTACCATGTCGTGAGTGGAGAAGAAACAGTGTTAACCAACGCAATGTCTCACCTTTCTTCTTCACGTTTTTCTTATCAGCACCGCCCTTGAAGAACTTACCCCAGAACCCACTCTTCTTAACCTCGACCATGTCCAGGATCTCATCCAAATCAAACTGGTCCTTGAGGGTGGATCGAGATAGGGCCAGGACAGAGGCATGCTTTATAATAGCCAGTTCAACTGGCGACAATTCAGCAATCAAAGGTTTACCACCCTGGCGTGGCAGAGAGCGACGCTGCTCTCGGGCCTGCTCTACTTCCATGAGCTGAGGAATATCGGCTAATGTGAGCCCCTCATCGTTCCCGCGTGCAGTGGTTCTTGGTGACTCCTCTTGGAAGGGTGATGTAGGAACAGACTGTTCATCGACAATATAAACCTGTCCATTGTTGTTCTGACTATACGAGGGCCGACGGTCTCGTTCGTTGACGCTCGGCGAGGAGGATGATTGCTGCTGCTGCTGCCAGGGCACTTGGCTAGCCGGGGTGTGACCTCGCGATTGCTGATGCTGCAAGAGTGGAGTTGTGCCAGCGTTCCGGGGTTGAGGTTGTCGAAGGGTGGGGGTTGTGGGTGTGGCGGGGCTGCTGTAGAATATAGGCTGTTGTTGCTGTTGTTGCTGTTGTTGCTGTTGTTGCTGCTGCTGCCTATTCGGGTCCTGAGACCGTTGCGAATGCTGCACGTCGGAAGGTTGCACCACGCGTCCACTGGGAGACTCCACAATAGTGGAACGTTTTGGGAGTCGTGCAGTTGCAGACAGTTTACGATCGAGAGCAACAGAAGACTTCATGCGCATAATGTCACTCGAGTCACGATAAGCATCGTGAACGAATCCCTCCTGCTCTGTTCCTGGCGATGCGGCTGCAGCAGCTAAAGTCATGTGCCGTTAACTATACAATTTCAGCCGAACTGACATAATTGACATACCTGCAGACATGGGCATAACGCCACGCCTCTTGAGTAGAAGATATAAACGCCGGAGGGCCACGTTCAACAGGAAGGCGTACTGCTCCAGGCGTGACACAGCCTGGAATCCGCCTTCGCATCCTGCATGTCCGTGCTCGGTGCAGAATATCACAGCAACACCGACTTCTGTGGACGTAGATCCTTCCTTTAACGGTGCAGGCTCAAATACGAACTCGTCCACTTTCGCGGGGGCTCGTCGCGCAGTAGATACCTTCGTCGTCTGTTTGTCCTTGTTGTCCTTCTCCTCGTCCTCTTTCGCCGGCGATGGCTCCTTGGGTGGAAGCGGCGCAGCAGCAACTTTGCCGCACGTCTTGCATTTAATGCATGCAGAATGCCACCGCCGATATGTCCCCAGTCTAACACAGTCCTCCTCCACCGTCTGCTTGCATTCCAAGCAGAGATCGGATGGTGGCGAGAGTGTCTTCGCAGCGCCATCCAGAGCCTGAGGTGCGAATGGTGTTTCGCCCGCATTTTCCGGCGCAAGACTTTTGTATCCATAGCTTACCCCCTGCGTGCCTGAACTCCCACCATCCTTTCCCCCCGCCATATCAGCCTTCAGCCGCCGTGCAGACGGGTTGCCCCGATTGCTTGCCAATGCTTGAAGATGATCGAGAAAGTTAACCAGGGCACTCTGCAGGTCGTACTCCCGTTCGAGTTTCAAGGCACCGGTCAATGCGATGCGGATTAGGATTTTGAGGTAGTGTGCTAGTCCGGTAACCAGTGCTAGCAGCTCCTGTGTCATACCTATCCGCCTCTCACCCGTCTCCTGCGTGTGGGAGAGTAGCGTGAAGAGGTCGACAGTTTTGCGACAGAGCATCCGAGCTTCTCGTACGTGAGACATACCTGCACAGTGGAGAATGAACAGAAGTCGTACATATTGACGGCTATGGCTACTCACCCTTAGGTGTAAGGCGTGCATAATCCGCCTCTAGGTCATCGATTGTTGCGAATAGAACTTCGACGTGAAGGATGAACTTTTCCGCCATACGAATGGCTTCAAGGTACTGGCCATTGCTCACGTGCCGAAGCATATCTGAGATGCATGCTGCGCTAGACTCTTCAAATGCCGATAACACGCTAAGTTCGTGATATTAGTTGATTGATAATCATGAGGGTTGGCCTGACACTAACGTCCATATACGGTAAACCTGCTTCTCCATCTTGACCTGTTTATCCTTGAGTGACTCTGCCGTCTCCTGTTGCTCCTCATAAACATATGCCGGCTGTGATCCGTCTCCAGTGCCCCCAGTCCGTGGGTTTGCAAGCTTGACACTCCAAAACTAGCAACATCCTGATCGAATGAAGACTTCTCAGGAATGGGCTCTAAACACACCTTGTGGATCATATAACACTCTGGATGCCAGCACTCATCGCGCATGTTTCGGTTGATCTCTACAAACTGCTTCAGAATGGCGCTACCGCACCCGACACACTTCGTCGCAAAGCGGGTCGAATAATGGAAATGACAGTAGACGTTTCCCTCATGTTCGTAGTACGAGTCCTGGGGTCCAAAAAGGGTTGGACAAACGGAACACGTGAAATGTTCGACGTGGAACTTCTTGCCTATGGTCGAGAGTGAGGAGTCAATCGACGAAACAGCATATGATCACTTACCACATGCGGTAATATAACTCGCCCGCAGAGCCATACTGCAGCTGCCGCAGATCAGATTGAGACGTTTGAAGTAGTCACGCTCGCAAAGTGGCTGCTGCTTTCCATCTTGCCCCTCGATGGGAAAAAACTTCTGAGCGACGACGCTGTTGCAGTCCTAAGAAATAAATAAAATAAAAGGCATGAGATAGGTAGGTAAAGTGGAGCGGTACGTCACACAGACCCGACACCGAAAACAGTCCAGGTGGTAGACGCTTCCGAGCGCACGAACGAACTGACCAGACATTGGCAATCCACAAGCCGAGCAAGGCTGCGCAGACATAGCCGTCGAAGCGGAGGAGCTTGATCCTTGAGATATTACAGAAGAAGCAGAAGTGTTTACGGATGCGGAGGAAGCAGGGGAGCGGGGGTTTTCGTCAGAATATGGCAAGGAAACGCCACTGCTGCTGCTGGGTCGAGAGGAGGATCCTGGGAATGGCCCATGTAAGTGTGCGTTTGCAAACGGGTACTCGCTTGGCCGAGTGTGACCTTGGTCGCTTGCAGGATGAGGTGGAAGACTCTCCGTGCTCTGAGGCTTGTTCCAATCATGTGGTGTGCCCATCGTAGACGACCTATTCAGCCCCATCGCACGACTGGTAAGACGGACGTTGGACGAAGGCGGAGACGCAGACTGCTGCGAAGAGCTATCATCGCTAGCATGAGGGTGGACTGGAGCTGGAGGCATCCCAATGTTTGAACGATACTGAGGACGGGGTTGGGGGGAGGAGCGCTGCATGATAGTTAACAGCAAGAAGGAATTGACACCGAGCTTGTGTCGGATGTGAGCAAAGGGGTAAGTAACACTTGGTATACTGAGTGACAAAACGAGTGACAAAACTCCAAACCCCGCAGATCTGCTCCGAATATCAGGGCATTTAGCCTAAATTATGAGAAAAAGTCATATTCAGGTACGATACGGTCGCCTTTCACTCGAAAGATCGTCAATTTTCCATAGGCTGCTGCTGGTTTACTTTAAGTTATAAACAAACAAAGTAAATTTTCATCTAAACATCAATTGATGGCATCTAATTCGGGTAGGATTATGGTACGTCTCCTTGGCATTGAGATACACCTACTGTCGTATAGCTGTAGGTACCCCAGAAGGATGGTAGCATGCGTCCAGCTTGAGTGCCAAGCTTCTGATCACCCTTTCCACCTTCCGTTCACCACCACCATCGATCTCACGGACAGAGACAATAGTGCTCTCAGAATTTCGTAGCACTCTTTAAGCTTTAACTCTGCTCTCAACACTCATTAGCCGTTTGCAATCAAATCTGGCGCGTCGTACTTTTTGCGCAATTTTATAAAATATAGACCCCTCTGATTTTTCCACCACAACAACTGGGTTTCTCAGCTAGCTTCAATAATAAAACTTTTTGAGGCTGTTATTAAGTAAATTTCTGTGAAGAGATTAGAGCCAGGAAACCCATCAATCCCTTGCTGCACCAACTGTGGCCTTAGGAGGCATTTTTTGAATTTTCCGGACCTTCTGCACACTTTGAAACAGGCGGTCCTTTTAGAAACTGAAGAGAAAGTCCACTCTGAGATTACCACGAAGAGATTTCGGGTTTATCTCATCGCGTTAGGGTAGAATCCTGCTTTGTAGACTTGTAGTGTCAAACCCTGTCACGCCCACCCACATCTACTCACTTATTCGTGCAACTGGGATTTTCATTAACAGCTTCACAGCCACTGAGAAGCTAATGCAAGCACTCCCTTGCCCTGCCCCAGTGTATAATATTGATGGCGCGCCAAACGAGGCAGGTGTGACTTGCAACATTGTTGATGTCGTCCTGCGACTTCACGACCATTCGGAGGGTGCGATATTCACAGTCACGAACCTCTCAAAGTACAAGAGGATTCTGGGCTACCCAGGTTCAGACAAGATCCTCTCCTTAGAGCCTGATGAGCAGACAGTCCGAAAAATATGCGGCAATATCGACAACTTGTGCGCAGAGCAATCGATGTATTTTGGGCGTAGGAACTCATACAAACCAGCATATCGCATGAGAGAACCAACATATGACACGTAGGCGTCTCGCATGCTTATTTGAGAGGAATACTGTAATGACATGTCAGTCAACATGAGGCGGGTTTGACACAGGTCACTTACAAACGAGACGCTGTCGGCATAGGTATGTAAACAGCAACTACCGAAGAGAAGTGCACACTTACAGTGAGTTGCACCGATACCTGGACGACCGTGCTTGACGGGTTTGTACGAGATACTAAACTCGCCCAAGTAGTGTCCAGTCATCTCAGGCTTGATCTCCACCGAGTTGAATACCTGGGCCGCTATGAGTCTCAGTTGGGGAGAAGATGGGTAGCATACTTTTCCGTTGTATATACCAACAACACTCCCAATCATCTCGGGGACAATAATCATATCCCGTAGATGGGTTTTGACTACAGCGGGCTTCTCATTCGGGGGTGCCTCCTTCTTTGCTTTGCGCAACTTCTTGATCAGTCCCATGGGCTTGCGCTTCAGCCCCCGTTGGAACCGTCGGCGGGCACGGGCATGAACGAGCTGGAAGGTGTGACATTAAACATTCGTGCTATATCACGTCGCGATTCAGCATACCTCAACGAACTAATACGACTGTCAGGGCTGAACATGACAAGAATTACCACACAGTTTACATACCTCTTCATTGCTTAGGTCAAGGAGCTTCTCAAGCTCGACGCCACGGTACGAGAACGTACGGAATGTGCGCTTCTTCTTGAGCTCAGCGGCGACTTGAGGGTCAGTGACAGCTGTAGACTAGTCATTCCATTATCAGTACCAATAAGGCCCATAACAGTTTCGCATACTCACCATCGTTGTCGTTTCGAAAGAGCTTTTGGTGGACTTACGTTGTGGTGTGAGAGGCAGATGAGTAAGCGGCTGTATATCTGCTTGCATAAGCCCGCACCAAATATTGAACTACCGCCAACCTCACATTTTACACTCTCGCGACAGAACCTGCAAGTCTTCCCCTGGGATTAAACAGTAAGTGCATTCTATCTCAATCTCACACCTCTTGGTGATAAACTCTCGCAGCGATTTGTGGCTGCCGTACCTAAATAACATTCACAGTTTAAAAAGTCACCAAAGTACGATATTGATATTGCTCGCACTCGTACAACGGTTGACACCCTCAACCTAGAATGCGTCACCTCGCAGCATATCTTCTTCTCCAGATCGGTGGTAATGCCAGCCCCTCGGCTGCGGACATCAAGAAGGTCCTCTCTGCTGTCGGCATCGAGGCAGATGACGAACGCTTGGACAAACTCATTTCTGAAGTCGAGGGTAAGAGCATCGATGAGGTCAGGATCTTCTCTTCCTTGCTACCGCTTGTTGTGTACTCACGTTCCTCGTGGTTTCGTAGTTGATCGCCGAAGGCTCCTCGAAACTTTCCTCCGTACGTGGTGAATTTCTGTGCCCCGTCGCAGCCTTAAATGATTGTTATAGGTCCCCTCTGGTGGTGGTGGAGGTGGCGGCGGCGGCGCTGCTGCAGGTGGTGCTGCACCGGCAGCAGCCGCCGCGGAAGAGAAAGAGGAGAAGAAGGAGGAAGAAAAGGTATGCTCGCCCTGTGGGAATAAGTACACTTGCTCATCTAGCTATGCAGGAGGAATCAGACGACGATATGGGCTTCGGTCTCTTCGATTGATTTCGTTCTGTGTTTTCTACGCTGCATGTATCAATCAGTCAATACCGACTCCTTGGTACCTCGTGCAATCAAGGGTTTAACCTGTTTCACGTAAATGCAAAAGTACTTATACATTACAAGCATGGCTTGTTACCCGTCTCAAATGTCAATTTGGTGTCCGATTTATGTCGCAATAAGACATGTGATTGTTTAAACGTCGTGGATTAAGTCGAGCGTAGAGGTATCAAAAATGGACACGCAGAGTTGGAATATGTAGTGTAATAGTTCAGGACTCCGCCGTCTTGAGATTACGGTGCAGTTCCGGCTTGACGAGCACAACCCTGTCCAGGAGCAGTTGGACCACCGCCTCCTTTCGACCCTGGTACGCGCTCTCGATTGCTGCAATCTTGGCATCAGTCTCCTTGTCTACTCGTGATTGTGAATACTGAGTAGATCCAGCATGCTGCAAGATGAGGCAAAGAATGAGCTTTGTAGAGACTAGTTCCAGGGCTCTTACCTTGCTCTCGAAAGCTTTGTATTCTTGTTCTTTCTGCCTCTTATACTCCTCAACTTCTCTGTTAGCTTCAGCGCGCGCATCCTTCAGCCTCTGCACACGATCTAATAACGTATGACACAAATTCAAATGGCAGAGAGACAATGCACGTACGTTGACGCGCCTGCTGTACAACCTTCGCCGCTTCTTTCTCTGCCTCGAGCAATGTCTGGATTCCTTGAGTCTGTTGAGCAGCCTGGGTAGGGGTGAGTATGAATAAAGAGACAGAAATCCTCAAACGAACCATGGTGCTCTTGATAAGTCGAAAATTAGTTCCGCGATGAGTGCGATGCCCGAGTAATCAGCTTGGTCAGCGGCTGGCCTGCCGATTCGGTACCCGACATCACGCTTGTCTGCCACAGTAGAAAGAATATAAACTGCAAAATAAAATATAAGTATTACATGTTTGTAGGAAAATTGGAGCGTAAGGCGCACGATGAGGACCGACCATTCGCCGACCGGCCCTCCCCTCCCTCGCCGCGCTCGGGGAACCGTGTCGGCAGTGGGCACGCGAAAGTGAGCCTCCGTAATTGTAAGCCCTGCATAGGTCTAACAATCAGAAATTTTGATTGCACAAGTGATGAAGAGAAAAGAAAGAGGCAACATGAAGATTTGAACGTAACCATTCCAAGAGCTAAACAATTATTATTAATTATCCACTGCACCTGGCACAGAGTCTAGCTAGTATGTACAGACATCACACAATATGTATAATACATATAGCGCTGGCGAGCTATATACTGGTATACTACCAACTCAAGGTGCTCTGTGGCCGAATTATGTCGGGATGTCATTGGTACACCACGATCAGTAGATGTTACAGCAGAATAGTCCTCCATAAATAAGTGCCCCCGAATGATATCTGGCTGTCTTGCATTGCGTCGGTTGTGACACCTCCGAGTCTGTAAGCTTGTTCATACCCGCCTTTCACCTTCAATTATGAAGGGAAAAGTGAGATACAGTATGGAGAACTGACTCCACATGCAGGGTTTCTGATGAGTCGGAGCCCCAAACTAAGCACCGCTTCCACAGCCGTGAGTCTCACACCATGTCTAGCACTAACTTTTACGAGGTTCTGGGTATCGATGCTGATGCATCACCTGAAGACAGTAAGCCGTTTCCATGTAATGTCTCAGATACTGCTCACGAAAGCGACACAAGTCAGGAGGGCCTATAGGAAGAAAGCTTTACGTACACATCCTGATAGACTTCCTCAAGGTGCAACTGCAGCAGAAAAGGATGCTGCTAACGAACAGTTTCGCATAGGTGTCTAATTATCTTCAAGTTGTTGCTAACAAAAACTGATCAGTCTATAGTAAACAATGCTTATGAAAGTCGGTACCGATTTCGACTGTCTCGCCCCTATGCTTGCTGACCTCAGTAAAGTCTTGATGGATTCAAAAAATCGTAAAGTAAGTCTTTTGATTAGTTTTTACCGTCGCTGTGCCCTTCAATAATGCTTCCCAGCTTTATGACTTGTATGGTGTGTGGCCGCCACCAGACGAACTTCCAGAAGTACCCAAGCAGCAGCGTGGAGATCGCTCAGGCTATCCTTCTCATCGTCCTTATCCTCCATCGGGTGTCTACGATCCTTTCTTCAACTCTTCACCCTTTACACACCCCTTCGCCCGTCACAGACCTCCCGCCGGATTTTCTTTTAGGGATCCTTTTGAGCTCTTCGAGGCTATGTTTGCCGACATGCAGCGCGATTTCCATCATATACCTTCTCCTCCATTAAACGCCTCTCAGTTCTTCAACCCATATGCACACAGACCAAGCTTCACGTTTAATCATTCCCACGCCCAGCAGTCCAGTCTTCCTCCTAGCCTTTCTCCTTTCATGCTAACGCCAAACTTAAGCTTCTTCCCCGCCAACGCTTTTGCTGATGATGATGATGTCCATGATCACTCGCAAGGCGGCCGGCCTGTGCCAAATGCTCAGAGCTTCTCGTTTCAAGGCTCGTCTAGGGGACAATATGGTTCCGGTCCTAATGGACAGCAGCCTCGATGGGTATCGGAGAGCACAATGACGCAGTCCATTAATGGCGTCACTCAGACAATCCATAAAAAGAGAGATAGTCTAGTAAGTGTGTCTTCGCCCAACGTTCGTGCATCTAATGTTTTCTTACAGGGCAATGAACATGTCACAAAGATATATCCCGATGGACGACAGAAGTACACGGTGAATGGCGTCGAGCAATCTCAGTCATCTGGTCATGTTCAAGACGTTTCTCGCGGTGGGCGACTGCCATCTGCAAACCATGATTACGACGTGGCGCCTCCCATCATCCCGCCTGACCCTGAAGAAGGTAAACTTGGGAATTCTTGAGCCTGACCGCATCTAACATCAATTTCAGTACATGGTGCTTCTAAGAAACACTGGTGGGGTCGTCATTAAGGGTAAATCTACAATCGCTCTGAGCCCTACCCCAACCACTTACGTATCACACGGCATTCGACGGTTACTCTCGCCCCTTGGTTTATCAGCATGTTCTGTACTCAGCGTGTCAAATCGCTACTGTTGTATGTATACCGGTTGTTGTATCATCATGCTTTTCATCTAGTGCAATCGCTCTATGAATTTGCGGTCCCTTGAGGGTATAAATGAAAAGCCGAATGGCTTGTATACGATAGTACAAGATGCGTGAAGGAGAGGACTGTAGATGGATCAAAAGAGTGGAGAGGATATTACATAGCCCAGAAACAACGTTCGAGAAGAGACGAAAGCATCGACAAAGATGAGAATAGGACATCCCTCGGCCGTGTCAGACCATGACTCGAGTAGATGTCTTTGCATAGAGCCGACTGACTGATCATATCACCGTGGTCGTCCGAGAGGCCGCTGGAGGAGGGAAAGCTGGCGATACGGGAGACACCGACTCCGAAGGTTGCATACCAGCTTCTGGTATTGAAGTATATCGTAGCTCCGGATCGAGCATGGGTGCAGAAACTTGCACCGACCCCTGCAAGGGTACAGCCGTACTAGGTGTGAGTGGCACACCTGCAACTTTGCCAATGAACCAAGACTAAATATCGATTAGTAATGTTGCTGGGAACTCCACAATAGCAAGAGACGTACAGGGACCCAACCTCGAGCACCTCCGTCTTCTTTGACAGCCTATTAATGAAATAAATGAAATAAATGATTCATGATACAAGACGAAAGTTAGGGGACCCACATATGACCAATGGTTGTATCGCTTAAATACTCGCAGTGTATCATCTTTCTTCAAATCTAGCTCCTCCTCGCCCTTCCTACTATAATCCATAAGAGCGATGCCGGGGAAGCTGGTCGAGATGATACTGAGCGGGAGTATGGGCTTCCCATCGGCAGTCGCGCCGCCCGTGGCTTCAGCAACAGCAGAAGCTACGGGAACATTTGTCTCAAGGAGGCAACCTGCTGGTACCCATCCTTGTTTATTCGGGTCGTTCTCTACGATCCCCGAACCACCTGGATCCCGCTGAACGACCCACCATCCTCTCGCCCGTTGTAAAATAATAAACGAGTCGCTCCTATAACGGTGGGTCAGAAGCATACCAGGACAGGACGAGCCACACCGTGGCTGACGACTTACACGACGACATCAAATTCATCCTCCTGTTCCGCCATATATGGATATATGGCCACAGCGTAAGAAATGTTAGGTGGAGGAACCACGATATCTTTGCCCACGATGCTCCCATCTGGCAACGATTCGTCTGCACTCCCTAACGTAGTTCTCGACTTCTCATCCTCATGTTTCGCATCGATTCGTGGAGACATCACTTCAGATGCAGGCCATCCACCTGTTGGCGCGGCCCCTGACAGGTTAGCCGTCTCTCGGCCCGTGCGCAGTGACTGCCGTCGCGACAACGCTGCTACGCGTGGGTTCCCATACGTAGAGTTGTTCGCTTTTGATGGATGCGAGGAAGAAGATGCTGTCGGTGCTGCACTGGCAGCTTCAGTTGCCTTGGCCGTTTGACGTGCAGCTTGCTTTTGTTGGGCAACAGCAATTGGTGACCGGATATCTCGGATATGTTTGAGCATGAAGACCGGATTCTTCTTGGCATCTTTCAGCTTCTGGAACAAGAGAAGGGGTTTCTCGTCATAACTCAGGCACCGCTCTAAGGGCCAGGAGTGAGATAATACCACATAAAGTAATTTGCACTCACCAGTGCTTCCGTAGCAGATGAACATAGCGTAATTTTGCCAATCGTCATTATTGATCTTATATTTCTTCAGGGCAGCGGGTAGAACCTTCCAAGCAGGATCATCCAGGCTGACCTTGAAGCTTTTTAGACCATCATTGGAATCTGAGCGTGATTGTTTCGAAGTGGGGGTTGAACTACTGTTCGGAGAGTGCGTATTTTCACTGGTGTTCGCCACTGTAGGTGCACGTGAAGTGCTGGGACGCTCAGAGTTCACTTGTGCCTCTCTGTTGGCCTTCGTTGGTACAACCTACATCTTGCGTCAAAGAGTAACCATAGCATCATAATGAGTAATAGCAAACCGTCGAAATATCATGTTCTTGTGCGAGAGGAGATACTTTGGGAGACTCAATTTCAGCCTCGAGAGCGGCTCTTGTAGGTGAACGAGCTGGTTTATTCACATATTGGGCCCACTTAAACGAAGGTTGACGATTAAGTGTCTTGTCGTCAGACTGCGGATTGAGGGGGAGGATGAGGGCCGAGCTATGGCAGAGTAGTGAGAACATACCCGCGCTTGTGCAGCAGCCGAACGAGCTGGGCTGCCAAGTTCATCTAAGCAGAATCGGAGGTCCGACTGCAGAAATCTGTTTTCCTGCTCCAGCTGCCGTAGCCGGTCGCCTAGGGATGGTGATAAGTTGCGTACAGGGTGAAAGGCCATTGAGCACCTTGCTCCTTGACAATCTCATGCAAACTCTCTAAGGTCACGCCTTCTTGCTCATCCTCCGCTTCCGCTAATAAATAAGTGCATGTAATCAGAGGAATACTTCAATATCTGCCAGCGAGACGTACATGGTGGCACATAATGGTCAGGGTCGATGGGAACGTTATGCGCTTGTTTGAGGTAGTAAACGGCTTTAAGGATAGCGAGTCGTTGCCCAATGGTTTGTACACCAACTTCTTTAAGGGCTTCCTGATCGAGGCTGGTCAATACATCGCCGGAGATGTTATGTTCTGTGGTATATTCAGAAGTAGAGCGTGTGCCACGAAATCAGAAACAGACCTTTAATTTGCTGGTCATACTGAGAGAAACCGAGACCAGAGAGCCATGAGATGACGGCTTCTTCGTCCCAATCCATTACAGACCCATTAAGGTCGCGAGCATCCATGGGGAGGTTGTGTCTTGTAACGCCAGACACAATGCTTTTGGTTCCGCTTCTGAGATACTTACTATCAAACTCAGCTCGAATCAACTCAAACCACGATAACCTCAATTAGACACAATCGTGCCAATATTTACACTTCTCCTTTAAATTTCTTATTTCATGGACGTGATGAAAGACTGTACGTGAACTGACACGCTTAATTCCCTGTCAAGACCTGCTGTGTGCCATTTGTTGCCAGCGGGGAAAATCTGCTCAGTCGTTGAAAAAATGCCAGCCAGAGCAGATACATAAGCGAGAGAGAGAGAAATCAATTAGAGTGCTCGAAGCGCTGAGCGCTTATGGTGCACTATACTACTGTGTAAGAGATTCTACTTAATCTATCTACCTGATGTATTGTTATTCTGTGGCAGTTAGACTGCATGATATGGGAAGAAGAGAATATGACTGGTTTTGAGTGTGAGGATAGGGAAAACGAGATCCCTATTCTACAGCCGTGATGAGCCGGCGCGGTGCCAGCGCATCACGGTCGTGGCCTCAGCAAATGGCCAGTCCAGGCAAGGTGGTCAGGGTTGGTGGTGCGAAGTGTGGACAGGTCGATAAGCTCTGTGGGAGCATCATGCGTCGGGGGGAGAATTGTTGAATGGCGGTAATGTGTAGCAGTGTGGGTCTGTCAAGTTATGGCTAGCGGCCGAGGGGATGTGGGATGGGGGGGGTAAGCATTGCCTAGATTTCATAGAGTGGGCCTGCATCGGCCAGTTTGTGCGAATGGCGGTCTAAAGCAGTCTTGCGGATAGAGCATTCCCAACTGGTTGCTGTGTGAGTGCCCACACAGACCGTGCATTTGGGTTTGACATGCTGGCATGGTTTGGAGCTGTCGCACTTCTCCTCATTGGAGCAGTGGCATTCGCGTGTTGCATGGTTACCTGCGCAGTATCCACATACTGTTGTCCTTTTGCAGAGTCGTGCAAAGTGTCCAAAGCAGTGACAGTTGTAACATTGCGGCGGGCGACGAATAAACTTAGTTGTTGGATGGAGATGACCTCGGAACGCAATGTGGTGGGTGATGCAGCTGTTGGCAACCTGGGCATCCGTGAAGTAGAGCACTATAGATGCATGTTTTTTAGTTTGTTGATTATTCTGTGGGCGGGAGAGGAATTCAGCCTGCTGGAGTGTCGAAGGGTGGGTGATAATGTGCTCGTTGTGGTTAATGAGAGAGATGATGTCACGGCTATCACGCAAAGGGTTGAAGGTGGAAGGGACTCCATGGACAATGACTGGAAAGGTTTTCTGGGCGATAGAGAGCTGGTCCGAGAGCTTGGGGAGCCAGCGGTGTGCCGTTGAAGCCAGGTAGACTTGTTCAGCTTCGCTGCATGTCGCAATCCATATGTCACCACTCTGGTGACAGCCTACTGCACAGATCCATGGTGGGAGGTTCTCTGCATCCTCGTTGCCATCAGCATCCGGTGTGTATATTCTTGTGTCAAACCAGCACTCTGTCAGGGGACACCCTGTTTTCCATTTCCAGTTCCGACACCACACCCAGTTCCGACTCCATTTCTGACTCCGCTTCTGGTTCCGATTCCATCTCCGCCTCCGCTTTCGGAAATGATTCCGCTTCTGGGAGAACTTCCACCAGTTCTGTTCGCCTCGCCAGTTCCACTCCAATTTCCGACTTCCACTCTCGGAACAGTGTCGGAAATCAAGCGACTCGCGTAATAGGTGGCATCAAGGGTCGATCAAGGGTCAGGGTGGTCAGGGAGATGCAGGGTTGATGGCGGGTGCCAAGTGTTGTCCCTGGCTGCGCAGCGTAGTATAATACGGGCTTGCTGACATTGGGGGTCCTTAGACTTTTCTCTTTGGATTTCCCCTTGTCAGGTGAGAATCCCCTCTCTTGTATACTCTGTTCATTTATACATACTTTGGATTTCCCCTTGTCAGTTGTGTGGTAGTGTGATCTCCACAACCGGCCAGGGTTGCCCTTACACACTCGGTGTCCTCGACCGCTTTGCCGATCTCTTCTCCCAAGTCCTCATCGGAAAGGTCAGCAAACACAGGACTATTGTGATTAGATTGCGCAAGTGTAAGATCATATCGTGTATTGCGAAAGGGCGTTTTGGCATCAGGAGGAGGCGGCGGGGCAGATGAGGTGGGCGAGGTGAGGACTGAGGCATAAGTGCCACTTGCGGCCGGATTGAATGGCGTTTGGAATTCCTATATGGGCGGATATCGCTTCAAGATGTTTATTGATGCTGTCTAACTGCAGGTCAGGACGAGGGTCTTTGAGCACCGATTGGGCCGAGGAGATCAAGTTGCGGCTTTTGTGTAGAGCATCAAGGGAGATTGTAGCTGATTTGGCGGCCTTGGTCTTAGGAAGGGCAATCCCATAGATTAGGTCACTAAGTTGCCCGAGTATAGTGGCTAGAGGAGCGGCAGCGAGGTGTCCTGGAGGTTCATCGGGCAGCGATGGTGGTGGTTGGGAGCCATCCTCAGATACATAAGTGAGATAATAGCGCTATTGAATGTGGGCGCGAATAGGGCTGCACACCGTGCCGTACAACCACGGCTGTACGGTGCCGTGTTACGGCCACGGCACCCGTACCGTCAAGGGTTTGTGTGCGCTGCTGACGGCACGGTATACGGTACGGGTTGACGCCGTATGATACCGTAAAAATACGGCCGTGTACGGTGTGTACGGCATGCATTCGGAAAATCCCGAAAACCTTGTAGCCGAGCCCAAAAAGGCATCGGCCGACGGGCGCTACCGCTGGTAGGCAGGCCATTTACGTGGCGCTCACGCTCCCGTTCACCCCTGCTGACATTCTGCCGCGCGCGCGCACACCGTAGCGAGCGGCTGGGTGTGATATTATCATTATTTTAGTTTTGCCGCCGGTCGTGTGCAGTAAGGAAGCCGGTGAGTGATCTAAGTTTAGGCTGAGCTATAATAGATCACCTATGGATCCGTCAACCGTAATACGGACGGTACGGTACCCGTACCGTACCGTCAGAGGGGGTGAGGTGTCGATCATACGGACGGTATACGGTCTGCCGTATCCGTCAACTCGCCGTACATTATACGGCCGTAGCCGTAATACGGACGGTGTGCAGCCCTAGGCGCGAAATTTAGCACTTCGTGTAGCCCAATCTGTTGTAATATAATACGCCCATCTGCTCAAATACTTATACTGTGTATATTTTGCAAAACAGAGCACATTTACTTACTATCTAACTCACGATGCACTATTGCTAGTCCCTCAGTACACCTCAGAGCTTCACCACATCTGCTGGATCAGTCACCTTAGGCCACGCGTGACGTGACATGCAATTCTCATCCAGTGTCTGCAGCCATGTCGCTGCGGCCTGCCACGCCATCCACATCCCCCGATGTTCCGTTTACCTTCAACAGCTTCCTATCTTCATCGGACATCGAGACCCGTGTCAAGAATGAACTGTCTGAGGATGATATCGATGTGGCGTCCCTGCCATCCCCACCTACATCCTGGCTGTCTGGCAAAGATATGAAGATCTTTGGTGCGGCGCCGCTGGTTTCCAGCACTGAGATTGGTATCGTGAGATGCCGAGAGTGCCAGAAACCCGTGTTGAAGAGCGCTGTTGCCGAACATGCTGGTATGCAAGTAGTGTGACATATGAGCTCAGTGTTGACATAGAAAACAGAAAACTGTAGACGTGTCCGTTTGGGCGCTCCCAACAAAAAGAAAGGCAAATTTTTGGAAAATGATGCTGGTACATCTGCATTCCTGCGGTTCTGCCTGCATTTTACTCAGTGACAGACATATCAGGTACAGATGGCTCGAAGAAGGGAAAGAAACGTAGAGTTGATGACGGCATTGATGATATGAACGGGCCACCAAATAAGAAAGCAAAGCCTGCGCCTAAGATCACCAAGGGCCGGTTTAAGGGTATGTTGTGAGGCTTACACTAGGAAATTTCTAACGCAATTTTCAGGTCCCGTAGACTATGACAAGCAATGTGGCGTGATCAACGATAAGAACCTGCCTTGCTCACGGTCTTTGACTTGCAAATCTCACAGTATGGGTGCAAAACGCGCTGTGTCAGGACGATCACGCCCATACGACGAACTTCTCCTTGACTGGCATCGTGCTCACAACCCTAATTTTGTGGAACCAGTGAAGCGAGAAACCAAAGCAGAAAAGAAGGAAAAGCGAGATCGTGAGCGTGAGGAGAAGCGCAAGGCCAAGGAATTGGAAGGGGAACTCAAGAAGGGTCAAAAGAAGGTTGCGAAAGGGGGTGGGAAGAAGAAAGGCTTCAAAGATGGAAGGATCACAGGTCAGAATGCAAACGAGGGCGAAGAGGATGCAGATGATGGCGAGGAAGATATTGATTCGGAAGCGGAAGTGGATGGACTCGTCAAAGCATTGCGAATAGCCCAACATAAAGGCTTGATTGGAGTACCTCTTGCAACCGCGGACGAAATGAGCGCTGGGACATTTTTTGTAGCGAGGAGGGAAAGGTTAAGAAACTGTCGTGATCTCCTGGCGGCAGCACTGGCCCGTAGACCGCTTGGGTCTACCGGCAGCCGCTTAGTGTAATGAGGTATGTTAGTACAGTTATCTTTATATCCCTAGCTCGAAATCCAGAATGTACGAGCACATGAGAGGAACAGAGCGCAACGATGTTGATCCTTTGGTATGCTTTACAGTAAGGGCGGGAAAATTCGTCAAGGCTTCTCTCGTTCAATGGATGTCCTATCAATTGCCGAATTTCGGAAACTTGATCTGTCCCCCATTGAATCTTAAAAGTGTAAGCTCATTCGCACGCAGATGATCGACAGAACAGGACAATAAGTACCTGAATTCGTCTTATACTCCATGATTATATTGGGCGGTAAATTCAGTACTCGCTTGATGGTATCTCTGTTGCAAAGTGCCTTGTGAAGAAATGGGGGAAGCACACAGAACAGCACGCACCGTATTCTGGCATTGATTTTTGCATCTGTTCCCTTATTCCATACGCTCAGAATATCCTCACTGTTCCTCACGCTGATCGTACACCCGCAAATCTCAGGACCTGCTGGTATATCATGCGACACTGTTGCTCCCTCTGCATTCCGAGTACCCGACTCGCCATCTTCTGCAAACTGGTCTCCAACGACTGCACACACCAGGTCCTCCCATAACCTGTCCGCGACGCCCTTTCTTAGGCGAACGATCCACTTACCACCGGAGAGATTGAGGGGATCTTCCCAGACAGGTCTGCGCACGCCTGCGTGGAAAAGAAGATAATCGGTAGTGGGTTGAAGGGCAGAGGGAGGTTGCAGGTGGGTGAAAAGAGACCAGAAGGACTCGACGGAAGCAAAAGCAGAAATCTTCTTTATGCCACTTTCATAATCCACGATTTTGCTGGGTGCGCGCTGCTGCCTGAACCAAAATACCCATCTTTAGAAAAGAGAACGAAAAGGTCAAATTGGATTTTAAACGCGTCTCCTAATAAAAAAACGTACGTATTTCGTAAGGGATGCACTGGGTGTCCCCCAATGGCACCGTTAGCCAGGCCGTTGCTTGAGGAAGTTTTATCTCTTCCCCTCTCTTCGGAGGAAACGGTAGTGGAAAAATGCTTTGAGCTGCTCGAAGACGCTGCTCGCAACCGTGAATTTGGATGGGGATTTGAAGTAGGTGTGTGGCTGACGGGGCTGGTATGGTTTCCAGATGGAGCTGTAGAGGCTATGCGTTGGGAATGATTGTTGAAATAGCCAGCCATATAACGTGGGGAGAGGTTACAGTAAATGTTAAAAGTAGTTGCAAACACACGAGATATTGCAGCGTTGCGGAAATCGCCGTTCGCATGCGCCCACGTGACCTCGCATACACGTCACGCCAACCGTCACGCCACATCACTATTGAGACATAAGCGCTTAAGCTCTACAGTTGTGATTTCAATTCCCAGACAACAAATAATATCCTACTAGAGTACAGCAAGAGAGAACATTCAACGACTCTGTGCATACCACGTGTTGCCGTAATAAGCTCCTGCCCCTGCAGATGCAAAAGTAAGTGCAGCAGGGATAGGCCCCTTGGCAACACGCGGTACTGAGGAAAGGAACAAGATTGCCGATGCCGCTATGAGTGTTGATATATATGAGTGCTCATCAGTACTTGTGGGAGCAGTCTCACCCAGTGCGCCCTCAACTCCATTACCAGTTCCTTTGCGGATGCGATCCGCACTCCAAAGATACAACGCACCGACACTGGAGTCACGGTGAGAGTTATGGCCGAAACGCCAGATGTCACTGTATACTACTAACCTTACGCCAGCGATGATGGAAGGTATGGAACGCGTTCTCGCAAAGCCTGTTATGCCCCCAACGATGCACAAAGTTCCAACGACATACGCCGGATACGCAGACTGCGGAGAGGGTGACATGACTGTTGCAGAATGGATAGAAAGAAGCTCACCATTTCTAGTAGTGTGAGCCTGTGAGTAGGAGATGGACAGCGTGTGACCCGCGATGATGCACGTATAAGTAATCGACTGCACTACTGGACTTGGGAACGAAGGCCAAGGTCTCGGCTACCAAGGACAGTAATAGGTTCACAAATGTCAGTCAGTAAATTGTAGGAGCAGCGCTATTTAATATCCAGTAGCAACTAGGTCGCCCTGTAGTGGTGCGGAAGCAAAGGTCTTATTGTGGTTTATTTGTGTCATACCCAAAGTTCCTCGAGAACAAAACATCAGTGGTATAGATGGCGGCCAGTAATGCATCTTTAGATCCATTGCAAGCTCTTTCCGCAGCGTTAGCAGTACCTGCTGATTCCACGGAGCAGGCCTCCCTGTTAGCTTCGTTACGAGACGCCCTCGAAAAGCAGCCAAATCGTATTCCCATACTCTGCACTGCACTTATCACAACTATCTCCGGCGCTGGGGATTCTCTCCTGAAGAGATGGGTTCTCGACTTACTCCATTTTGCCCTTGCCTGCTCCTCCCTGCCTCTCGAAACACGGACACAGCGTTCGTAAATTTGCACTGAACCTGCGAAGTAGATTTACAATCATATATACCATACAGTGGCCGCCCAATCTCTCGACGTGCTATCAGGCCTTCTCAATGACCCTAGCCCGTTCACTGTCAAGATTGTGATCCAGTGCTTCGCCACTGTCTACCCTTTGCTCTTTCGTTTATAGTACGTCGGAGTTTCTCTCGGTCACGTGGTTAACACTCTTTGACGCGTTTTCTGCTCTAGCTGCACTAACCGAAGTCTCCCTCAGCAATGGGATACCCTTTCCCAAGCTAAAACCCGCATTATTGAGCTGGTGTGGTTAAACAACGCGTCGAATGGCATCAAACTCTCTGCACTCAAGTTCACCCAGCGTGTCATTGTTGTCCAGACACGCGGCGTATCTGACCCTCGGGTACTTACTAGTTACATATACATATATCCGATTCCACCTCATTTCATCCGTCTTGTAGTTACAGAACAAGGCGGACCCCAACCTAGCCCTCTGTCCATCTGATCACCCTTTCATATCTGCTCCGCAGCTTGAAGGTGAGGGTTCAAAGCTCTTAGAACGTATCATCACTCTTCTCTTCCAGAGCAAGTGCGTGAACATTCTAATGCTTGTTATGCATACTTCATTTACGTCATGGCAGAAACGTGGACCTATTATCCGCAATCATCAACAGTTGGGGTACCCTAGCGAAACTCAGGCCGTTACTACTTCCATTGATTGTTTCTACCCTTGCCACTTGGACACCTCGTCAATTAGAAGGGTTTCCCGCATCTAGTGTCAAAAGCATAGAAAAGTCTATCCGCATTCTACTTATACACATTTCTCGGTACGTTACTGGGGACATCGAATGCTGCACGAAAAATTTTGACTTTCGGTTGTGCTAGAGGACCCAGCGGACCGCAACTTGCTATTCCGATTCAAGATGCTCTACAGCAGCAGGCAACGCGGATGGAGCAAGCTGTTCAGGACGAACGCATTCGCCGCGAGGCGGCTTCCGCCGAAGCAACTCGTAAACGTTCAATGCCAAGTACTGAGGGGGAACAAACCGATTCCAAGCGCATTAAGTTGGAGCATACAAGTGATACCTCGGGTTCTGGCACCAACGGTGCAGATGCCCTTGCAGAATTCCTGAGAAACTTTGACTTTTCCGCCCTTCCCGTTGGGTTAGTTGCCGACTTGGTCATTGCTAACCTGCAGATGTTGTCGGACACGTCACTGACCAGTGCTATAGAGGTGGGATTCGCCCGTGGCCATTTATGGTTTCCTTTGAACAACTCGCTTACCATTATTTTAGTCTTTTCGTCGAAGTCAGCCCAAAGCGCACCCCGTTATTGCTTCAACTACCGCGGTCCCTTTGCTTTCGTCCACTAGGGCATTGGCCCCAGTGATCAAAGAAGAGCCCGTCGATCCGTTACAAATGGATATGGACGAGGACGACATTGAATACGAGCCCGATCGACTTAATGATCAATTTGAGGCCTGTCCCTATGCTAGTCTCATGCATTCTTTGTGCTCATGGTATGTTTTCATAAACACAGGACGCAGATAACTCTGCTCCGGGAGCCGGAGGCGATGTAGAAAAGGATATTCCGCTCAAGCTAATTAACTTCAAACTTCCACCACCGCGGGCTTTATCTGAGACCGAGCGTCAGTCCACCGTGAAGTCAGCCATTGCTCGAATACGAGACACCCCGCAGGAGTTAAACCATCCACCGGACGTTCTGGGTCAAACAGCACACGTCGGGCTACCGGCCTCAGACATGTGGATGCTTCTCCTCGTGCGAATGGTGACGCGCGCGCCGACATCTGATGAGACAGTGAAAGAAGGACAGGTAAAAGAGGAAAGTGATTTGAAGCTGGTGAAAACCCAAGATGATGACAGGCGACGAACCTTGTGCAATTATGTTCTTGAAGACTTCTCCTCAAGGTAAGCTTAAGTTCCCTCAAGATATTCTTTGTCTGCTGAAGCATCGTCCAGAATACAATTAGCAACGATCTGGATGAACGAGGAGTGGTACAATGACCGGATAAATGCCCAGCAAAATCCGAGTTGGGTAAGTGCCATTGCCTCATGTGTAATTACGGGGCAAACTAAATCGCCAGCAGCAACCGCAATATGACGCCTGGCTACAGAAGATCGTATCGGCGCATCAGGAGCGACTTAATGCCAAGGACCGGACATTCTCTCAGTTTTTATTAGATTTACCCTTTCTCCCTGAACAAATTCTTGCTCTACTGCGGGAGTTTTGTACAGATCCCGAAAGGTATGCCAAATCATCCTCGCTTTCTTTGTAATCACAGCGCTGATTCCTCTTAGGACTCAGGTAGGGTTTTTGACTCTGCGGGAATTTGTCACGTTGCGACCTCCGTTGCGGACGCCGGCTTTACAAATCTTGCTGGAATTAACCACGCATCCAGGTACGTGAATAAAATAAAATATTAATGTGTATCCCCTATTCACGACCTTGACATACAGCCAAAGCAATTCGTACGCCCGCTATAAACACTGTAAAACGTTGGGTACCGGACGTACAACCAATGGATGGGCTCGTCCGTACTTTTTCGCTTCGGCTTCTCCGTCGGCTTCAAAAACGAAGGACGCCTGATGGGAACCCTGGCCGAGCGGAATCACCGGAGGACGGCATGGAAGACGGGCAGCTTCCCCAAGAAGAGATGTTGCAGACCATGTACCTGCCAGAGGAGGTCACGCTCCCGGCGGATAAAGCCCAGGTTCTGCAACACGTCGAGCTGATGTTTGCGTTATCCGTTCGTGTGCCGGACTTACTTGATGAGTGAGGGTTGTCTTACAAAGCCTTGAATATGGCAACTCATGGGGAATGTAGGATTTTTGCTGCTTACGGGCAGATGGATGTTACAGTACAGGAAGCCATCCAGGAGCTCATCACGGCTCTCATCCGTTCTCTGGGGCCAACTCACGGCAAATTACTAACACTCCTTCGAACGTTCCCACCTGGTGCTGAAACACTGGCATTGCGTGCCTTGACCATATTCACCGAGAACGGCCGGCCCAATGCGACACTGGTGACTTTGGTCAAGATCCTGATTACAGAACGTGACTTAGATGCCCGGTTTCTGATCCCAATCATTGCCGAAATGGACAAGGTGCATATTTTATATTCACCAGTGAATAGTTTCTTACAGCAGAATTTAGGCGGATATTCTTCGCCATCTTCCTCGTATCGTCTCTATGCTTAATGGGCAACCAGATCCTAAGAATTTGGTCCGATCTGTCTTTGGGGCAATTGTGACTACTCCTCCACAGACATTTGGCAGTGTTACGTCGAATTTACCTCGAGTACGACAAAGCGAGCTCTTGACACCGGCAGAGTTGATGGTACTTTTACACGAATCCGAGAAGGAGATTGGCCTCAGTAGCGCGAAAGAAGGTGCAATCGCTTATCCGACTCTCAGATATCTGGTTGACTGTTTGTCTTCACAGCTATATCTATTTGTTTCTCAATGACGGATGTTTTCCGATCTGAAATTCTCGCTGTTGTGATGCAGCAAATTATGGATGAGCCTGTGATACCTCTTTTATTCATGAGGACTGTCAGTGCCTCAGCTTCTCGTTATGTTGACATTTGCTGAATTAACCTGGCTAGGTTATCCAATCTGTTCAGACATATAAGTCTCTCGTGGGATTTGTTTCAACCACATTGCTTTCGCGGCTGATCACCAAAAAAATTTGGACGAACCATGCCCTTTGGCAAGGATTCATCCACTGTGCCAAAGCTATCGCCCCAGCAAGCTTTGGGGCACTTCTGCAATTGCCGAAAGATCAATTGCGGGAGCTTGTGGACAAGCAGCCCGGCTTGAAATCCGGACTTCGTGAGTATGTTATCAAGAAGGCTGGGAACAAGGCACGAGTGGCGAGTTTTTTGGAGGTGTTTGGGGAGGCAGACAGAGCAACCCCTCCGCAGGCTATGGATGTATCGCCCCCTCCACCGTGATACCATTATATTGCGTGGCATATTTCCTAATTTAATTGCATACTATCGTAGTTAGAACTCGTGAGGGCCAGATTCGAGACATTTGGTTTCTTGACTGTTAGACGTATGTAGCAAGTAGCAAGTACAGTAGTGTAAGCTCGTGCCAAGCCAAGCTAGTGGAATTCACATGCCCAGCACCACGCCTTTGGCCGCGGCTAGCCTACAACTTCGCTGCCACGGGTCCACTCTATATCAGGCTGTCGATGATCGAAAATTCATCATTCAGTTCGCCCAGCACCCAGGCTACTAGTCAGGCGACAGCTGGCTCAGACGATAGTTCGTCGACCAAAGCCAGTCCATGCTCCATGGATAGTCGTCGTGGGCGACAACTGACACGAGAAACTGCAAGTTCGAATCCTCTATCAACAGAGAACTTACGACGACGGTGAGCGAGACAATACAGATCTTAGACCGTATACTCATTCCTTGGACAGTGGGTATCATACCTTGCTTTCGTCGTACAAACCATTTCATGTGCAGAATCGATGGAGGTTGGTGCGCGAGCTAGGTCAGGGCGCGTATGGAATGGTTGTGTAAGTGGTGAATATGATTGAACCCCTAAGACCATTCTCACTGGCCATGCATACTGTACAGTTCCGCTGAAGACAAACTCTCAGGGGAGACTGTTGCAATCAAAATGGTCACTCGTGTCTTCGACAAATTGCAGCTTGCGAAGCGGGCGCTCCGGGAGATTACATTATTGCGCCATTTTTCAACTCGAGGACATGAGAATGTTACTGGTCTTATCGACTTGGATGCAGTTCATCCAGACTTCACAGAAATGTATGGTTTGCTTGATCATCCGAAATGTTTTTCTGATTGTGAAATAGATATATCTTCATGGAGGTACGGTGTTGCTTAGAGGCAATAAAAGTCATCTGATGTCACGTACATGCTGGTACAGCCCATGGAAGGTATGTGCTTGGAAGCTGACGTTTGAGAGGTTCTAAAGTGTCTCGTAGCTGATCTTTACCAAATCATGAGATCGGGACAGCAGCTCACAAACGAACATGTGCAATACTTTCTGTATCAGATTCTCCGGGGCGTGAAATTCATCCATACTGCATCCGTCATTCATCGAGATTTGAAGCCGGGTATGTATATCGCCCCCGCCTGCCTCCCAGAACCACAGAACTAATTATGTTGAAGGCAATTTGTTGGTTAATGCTGACTGCGAATTGAAGGTGTGTGACTTCGGCCTGGCAAACACATTCGAAGGTATCCCTGTTCTATTTAATCTTTGGGTTTGAGGAGTGGTGCTGACTATTGAAAGGCGTGAACCCATTGACGGAATATGTGTATGTTGAAACGTTAACGGCCCTTCATGGGTGTTCATTTGAGCATTGCAGCGCGACAAGATGGTATCGAGCCCCAGAAATCATGCTCTCCTTCCGCACGTACACCACGGCCAGTAAGTCATCTACTACCTTACAAGCATCCATGTTCAGGGCTAATCCTTTCCTCCTAGTCGACGTCTGGTAACTATGCACGGCTACACCAGTCCTATGTTCTGAAATCAGATGCCTCAGGTCGATTGGATGCATACTAGCTGAACTTCTTTTAGGGACCCCATTATTCCGAGGCAAAGAGTTAGTAGTCTTGATTTGATTCCCTTGCCTTGTTTTGACCAAATTACAGCTATGGTCCGCCCTTTAATTTCTTCGCTTTGAGATGCCTGATAAAACTAAGACGGATAGTATAGTGGATCAGCTTAATCGCATCCTAGATGTCTTGGGCACACCGGATGACAGAGTGTTCGATAGGATTTGTTCTGAAAAGGTGATTTCTTTCGCGAGGATACGCCGAGTCTTAACTTTAAACAGGCCAAAGCGTACGTTCGGTCGCTCCCCGTTCGGAAGCCCCAACCATTCCACAAGATATTCCCTAAAGCAGATGTTCAAGGTAATTGAACTTGCACTTCTCCTGAACCAGCTTGTTCAACCCTTATAGTGCTCGACTTGCTGTCGAAAATGATAACATGGGACCCAGACAAGAGGCTTAGTGTAATAGAAGCTCTGGATCATCCGTGGTTAGCAAATTATCGTGCGTGCAGTTCAGTTAGTGCTGCTGTCAAGAATCTTCCTTTCTAACCCTCTCACTTACTGATATCTCATCTCGTGGGTCGCTAGACGACCCAACAGACGAACCCGCCTGTCCTACAACGTTTGACAGATATAAAGATTATGAGAACCTTACTACTCTCGAAGAGTTTCGAAAGGCCATTTGGAACGAGATCGAAGACTTTCGACAGGAAGTGCGGACCTTACATTCAAGAAGTCCCGCGCCAAGCCTCTCAAAGCTTGAAGAAAGTCTCACGGAAAACTCCCAAGGAGAGCATGAACCTAAGGCGGCATCCCCAGTCGTAGAGAACATTTCCGAGGAGTGTTCAATAGATGCGAGCCGGCTGAGCTCCCATGTTCCGATAGAAGACCTGGCGCAAGATGCAGCAGCAGTCGTCATACCGCCTCCGCCCATTATCAAGGAACAAGGAGTAGAGGTCAATGATCTTCCACCACCTGTGCGGCGGGACCCGTCCACCCTTGTTGCTACGACAGATCCGATCACGTCATACCGTCGAAGATCAAGTGTTCTGCAACCAGGCTTCTCCCCTCACGGGCACTCGCGAGGATCATCCCAAGTTTATCACCAGTCATTCCCTTCGTCGGGCCAGACTGACAGTGCCGGCGAGGGATCGTATATTTTACCCGCACGTTCCCGGGCGGCCTCCATGATGGGTGGCCAGAGTCAGCTGCTGCGGACGCTCTCTACATTCTCGATTCACGAGAAAGTTGATTCTACTTTGAGCAAGCTCCTGGCTGAACTGAAGACAACTGCGGATGCGCCTCCATCTTCCATTCCGCGAGAGTTTGTTGCCACGGATAGGGAACAATCGGAGCATTGATCAAACCTGCTTTCGGACTATGTAATATGCATTCGTTAGAGTTTCTTGCACACTTCCATCAGATGTAGGTTGTAGCTATTAGATGGCCCCTCCCCTATAAAGATACAGTACAGCAAAATACAGTTCATACCAATAATGTTAGTTGTTTATTCCAAGTTAATGACCCAAAATTTCCTTCAAGCCTGTTGCAGAGCAATTAGACGAGATATCATAGATAGGCATTGAACATACGATCAATTATACTCATATACGCTATGCTTGCGGAACTGTCTGGGTATTCGTCTAGAAAGCTGACGCCGAAATCTGCACTTTTGCCAATGCGAGGATCTAATGGGACTGAGCCAAGAAATTCCACCCCCATATCCTGCGCCAGCTTCCTTGCGCCCCCAGTGGAGGGCTTGAATATTTGTGACTCAGTCTTGCATCCAGGACAGACGAATCCAGACATGTTCTCCACCAGACCAAGGACCTTTATACCGACCTTTCTGCAGAAGTCGATTTCGCGGCGTACGTCCTGAATGGCAACCTCCTGGGGTGTTGTGATAACGACAGCGCCATCAATGCCTGACTCCTTGAGGTATTGAACGACGCTTAGATGTTCGTCGGATGTACCAGGTGGTGTGTCCACCACGAGCCAATCAAGGTCCCCCCAATCAACATCTTTAAGAAACTGGGATATCAGGCCATTTTTCTTCGGTCCGCGCCACATGACTGCATCCCGGGACGATGGGAGCATAAACCCAACAGACATCACCCCTAGGTTATCTTGAACATATACCGGCGACCATCCTGTGGCAGATGCATGCACCTGCTCGTTCGCTATGCCGAGGATCGTAGGGATAGATGGACCGCATATGTCGACGTCCATGATACCAGTCTATATGAGAGGTAAGGCTAGACATTGCAATCTAAAGGTTGGAAGGAACGTACCTGGGAAGACTCGTCAGTGGCAAAAGCCCATCCTAGCTGAGCAGTAAACGTGCTCTTCCCGACGCCACCCTTACCACTGAGGACAAGAATTTTGCGCTTGACTGAAGACATTCGGTCCTTGATAAACGGGAGCGCTGGGTCTGGACCAGATGGTTTCGATGAAGCACAGATTTCCTGGTTTGCGCAGCCCGCGCATGCATCAGCCTTCCCGGCGAGTTCAGACTCGGTGCCCTGTCAACACGGATGAGCATCTTCCACGGGATTCTTATTACTCGAAGACAAACCGGGCAGTGCTCTGGAGCATTCTGGGGACAGAGGGTGGATTCGGGATGGCAATAGGTTGTTGTACGAGGATCGACATCGGTGGGTAAGCCTTTACGTAACGCGGAAACAAGTGTGCACCGGTTAACCCTACGCGCTTACGTTCTGCGTTCCTAGCCGCGGCGACTTTCCTCAAACTGCAAAAGTAACATATCCGTCCAGGCCTACACTTGTGACACATCTGCGGCACGCGTACTAGTCAATCATTATGAAATTCGCGCATACTACATGAAAGAATGGCAATTACCGTCCCAGCTGAACACCTGTGGGTCAAGGACTAGTGCACGTACTTCGCTCTAGTAGCTACGTTCCCCACTCCCACCCCCGCCGAAGGAATAATAACGAACCACGCTCAATATCGTCATAACTCGCCCTTGATAAATCACTCAATAAGCTCATATCCGTGCTGACTCCTAGCTGAGGCCTGCTTGGGGGGTTTCTCCCAATGCGAGTACAGCTGTCCAACTCGATGATAGCAGCACCTTGATTATCCACTATAATGCTCCTCGGGTTGACGTCGTAGCGATGAACATAACTGAGTGGAAGTGTTCTAAACCTGCTTTTAATGTCTCAAAAACAGCCTCCTTTCGCCTGTGTTTCCATGCAAGTTCGGAACAAGCTCAGCATGTATATGTACCAGATGTCACTCACCTGTCCTGGGGAACTTGTGTGATGTCAGAGAGGATACAAGTACTTCGTAAGACAAATGCCATTAACATACCCTCTCGGACACAGCCCACGGTGGGACGTGACAATCTTAGGGAAGATTTTAGCGAACATCTCCATGATACAAACCTATTGTGCGAGGTTGCTTAGGTATTCCCGAGACATCTCCATTAGAATATTTGACGAGATCAGGTCTTCTACGCAATGTATGTCTCAGTAAATTCTTCTTGCTGGAATACTTATATATGTTCGTGTTAGACGCCGCCGTCGGGCTCGATGAAACTTGGCAGTGCCGCGGGTCCAAATTTGTACCCAATCACTATGAGCTATGAACGTGACTCTACAAGCGTCGCGCAGGCAGCAAAACTTGCTTTTGAAGCGTCTCAACTGCTTGATGCTACTGAACGCGTAAAATCCCTCCATCTTATCCGAGAAGAACTTGAAATACGACAGTCTGAAATATTAACCGCTAACAAGCGCGACTTGGAGGTATGAGTTTCTTTTGGATTACTACAAGTAATCTCATATATCATCGAGGCTGCTGAAATTGAAGTAGCTGAGGGACGACTGTCAGCATCGCTTGTCAAACGCTTGGATATTACGAATGTGGAAAAATGGAATTCTATGCTGCAGGGCGTTTCCGACGTCGCCACACTCCCTGATCCTAATGGAAAAATATCGTATGCATCCCAGTTAGACGATGGACTTGACCTTTATAGAGTGTCATGCCCCATTGGTGTGCTACTCGTAATATTTGAAGCGAGACCTGAAGTTGTGGTCAACATTGCGTCTCTAGCCATCAAGTCTGGTCTGTTCGGTCAGCAATATTCATGGTCATGACTCACGCACTCCAGTATACAGGCAATGCAGCCATATTAAAAGGTGGCAAGGAGTCTATCCACACTGCCACACTCCTGTCCCAGGTCATTCGCGACGCACTCTCCAAAACATCCCTCCCAGCAGACTATATCCAGATTGTGCACACTCGACAAGAGGTCGCTTCCCTTCTCGCATTGGACCAGTATATTGACTTGGTCATCCCCCGCGGGAGCAATAGCCTGGTTAGAAGCATCCAGAATGGAACCCGGATACCGGTGATGGGGCATGCCGATGGCCTTTGCAGTGTCTATTTGGACTCTAATGCCGACCACGAAAAGGCCGTACGTGTCGTGGTGGATTCAAAAGTAGGCAATTTCTTGGAACATAAGGCGCAACAGGGAACTAACACCTGCATAAAAGATTGATTATCCAGCGGCCTGTAACTCAGCCGAAACTCTCATTGTGCATACATCCCTTTTGGATAGTATTTGGCCAGCTGTAGCTTCAGCCCTTCTGTCCCGTTCCGTGACTCTCTTGTGTGACATGCCAACGCTCGATGCTTTACGGTCTAGGCTACCGCTTTCTCACCTGGAGTCGCACGTGCGACCCTCCATCCCTCAGGACTATTCCACAGAGCATCTATCATTAACGCTCTCCGTACTCGCCGTACCCTCACTGGGAGCTGCGATACATCACATCAACTCTCATTCCAGTCATCACACTGATAGCATTGTAACAGAGTCTGAAGCTAACGCATCTGTATTTTGCCGTGCTGTTGACAGCGCAGGCACATTTGTCAATGCGAGTACACGGTTCGCCGACGGCTTCCGCTACGGCTTTGGCACCGAGGTGGGAATCAGCACGGGACGTATACACGCACGAGGGCCGGTTGGGTTAGATGGACTGGTGAGTTACAAGTATGTGATGAGAAGTCAGGACGCGAAAGGGCACATTGTGGGGGAATTTGGGTCGGGCGAGGGGAAAAAAGTATTTAAACATCAAAAAATCGACGCTAGCAGCGTACCCTTCAGGTGTTAGGTGTATATGGTACATATCTGAGGCTTCGCACCCAAAACGTACGGAACACTTGTTTTCATCACCTCGAGTTTGAGACGGTACCGGTGGCATACGGCGTTCGCAAAGTATTTCGAATCTACACAGCCAGAGGTTTGTTTGCCTGTTTGGCGCGCTCCTGCGGCTTGCCCTGTAGTGACTAGACTGCGCTCAGGCCGTAATAATCTCTCCATAATTTTCAAGTTTTTCTGCTTGTGTTAAATGCACCCTCTGCTTGCAACCTATGGGCAAGCCTTCATATATTGCCTGCTGCTGTTCAATAAAACACAACCACGCTCGCAAGCTGCCCGCAAACTCTGCTTATGTCAACCTTGCCAAACAATCCAAACATACTAGGTGGGTACCCGCGCTTCGCATGGGGGTGTAGGTCAAACACCTCAGTAAGGTCAAACGCATCAGTAAGTCTAACATATCAGTAAGGTCAAGCACATTGGGGAAAATCAAAGTAATCAATTTCCATCAAGTAAAATGAAGTAAAACACATAAACCATATCAAGAGAAGTGGATATACAAAAATCAAGGAGCTCTAAGTAATACATCTTTATATACAATGTTGGTTGTGTTCAAACCCACCTCAAGCAAGACCTTGACTCTGTTCCAATTGGTCCCTCTTGATACACCAACATACAACTGACCATGTCCAAACACTGGATATCTCAGGTCCAGCCCAACTGTACCCAAAGACTGTCCCTGAGACTTGTTGATAGTCATTGCAAATGCCAAACGCACTGGAAACTGCCTCCTTTGCAGCACAAATGGCAACTCTCCCTCTGATGGCTTAATGATGATCCTGGGGATGAAAGCAATATTTCCTGCACATGGACCTGAGATGATCCTGACCTCCAACACTCTAATGCTTATCCTCACCAACCGCAGCCTTGTCCCATTGCATAGTCCTTGCTTCTGATCCAAATTGTGCAACAGCATCAGAGGCACTCCAGGCTTGACTTCCAAGCGAGCAGGAGGAAGACAGCCCATCTCTATGGAATTCAGATACTCCACAGGATACCGATCTGCATCGTCGGATTCTTCAATGGAATTTGCGCAGTGCAAGACCTGAGCATCACCTGGAAACTCCCTAAACACCATGGAATTGATCTCATTGACCTCAGTGTTTCTGGCACAGAGGATGGCACGCTCCAAAAAGTAATTGTCCTGGGCAGGGACTTGATTGCCAATGCCAGGGTATATTTCCTGGATCAGATCTTCAATTCCAGGGCCACAAACCATGTGAGGAGGCAGTGAGAACGTATGATCTAGTGGGAGATCCTTTCCCTGGCCCACATTCTGCAGCCATTCTGCAAACCTGGCTCTGTCAGGGTCATTTCTCACCCGCATGTTCTCTGTCAGATGGAGGACCTTGATCTTTGGCCACAGATATGACTTCTGAAGGGTAGCTCCCACGATATCCTCCTTGGAGCCTTTAGGGACAATTGGCAGAGTCTGCTGAAAGTCACCTCCAAAGGTGACTGTGATGCCACCAAAGGGTCTGTCAGGCTGGTCAAGGAAATCCCTCAGTGTCCTGTCAATGGCCTCTATGGCATGGTGATGCTCCATTGCAGCCTCATCCCAGATGAGGAGACTGGCCTGTCTCAGCATGTCAGCCTTGTCAGAGTTCTTTGTGATGGAGGAGAGAGAGCGCTCATGGACAGGAATGGGAATTCCAAGCATGCTATGAGAGGTTGTACCCTTAGTGAGGATAAGTGCAGCCATTGCAGATGAGGCTACTGCAATCACAATGAGGCTCTCTGCTCTACAGGAGTGGATTAGAGTGTTCCATGTGAATGATTTCCCGGCGCCACCTGAGCCAGTGACAAAAAACATTTGTCCATCAGGTTTCCCATGAGCATCTCTGGTCAGTGCCGACTGTAATATCTGATCATGCGCAGACCTTTGCCCCTCATTCAGCTTGGGAACCTCCTCATCAGCTATGTTCCTCTCTTCAACAGGGTCATAGTCCCTCTGTTCAGCTATGAACCTGTTTCCAATGAGGGCCTCCCACTCGCCTGCCACCCGAGGCATATCATCAAAGCTGCTCAAGGACATTCCACCCTGCTGGAGGATTTTTTCCAAGAGAAAGAGGCCAAAATCATAAACCTGATCGTCCTGTGGATCCTGCATACCATGTCTGATTTGGAGCTGATGTCTGAGATCATCACATATGTGCTCCCTGAAGCCATCCATAGTCTGCTAGGACCCGATGGATTGCAATGGCCAAGGATGGTGGCAAAGAGATGTCTGAGCTGAGCACCTGTTTTCATGCCACTGGCTTCCTGGAGACACAACCTCAACTCCTGATCATCATCCAGAAGTCCCCTTGCACGACAGGCCTCCTTGTAAGTAGCATATTGTATGCCATCCACCGACCTAAGCTCCTCAAAGGATTTAGCCCCCTTGACCACTGTGAGGAGAGTGCGCACAAAAAATCTCTCTCCTGATTTAGGGTTTGCAAAGTGAAGGCGACCGATGCTATAACCTCTTTGGCGTGGTGTCCATACCTTTTCCCGTGATTGCCAGGTAAAATGCTCAGGAAACTCCACATAGAGCAGATCACATGCTTCAGGGTAGATATCATTGGCCTCAAAGTAAGCCATGAGCGGTGTCTTTTTTGCCTCAGCCCTTTCCAGGATGTTGTCCACATCCTGGTTGGGATCAAAGATAATTGTGTGATGGTCCTTTTCATGGACTGGCAGTGCCATGACTACAGGCACCTGGGTGTGGATTTCCCACTCCAGCAACCTCCAACAGGCCTCATGAGCACTGACATAGCGAGCGTCCAGGTACTGCTTAATTTCATCCTGGGTGTGACCAAACTCCAAGGTGGTCCAATCATGGCCCTTGTAGAGATACTTGTGGATATACTTGATACACCTCACATTGATGGTGAGTTCAGGGTTGATGTGACACCAGAATTTGAGCAAGAGCAGAGCAGAGTATGGCACAACCCATCTGTTGTCCAGCATGTCACCTCTGACATTGTGCAGCCTTCCATCATTGCGACGTCGATATTTTGGATATCCATCCTCATTCAGACTGGTTTCCTCACAGAATGGCTTTGGGAAGTTTTTCTTGCACTTGCCATTTTCCATGCAGGGTGCGTTTCGATTCATTTCTCCACAGGGACCATGTGTCATCAGCTCACAGACCAACCGGTAGAGGACAGGATGAGTCTCTGGATCAGGGAACTCTGCCAAAATCATTGAATCCACCTCATGTGGATGTCTGATCTTGGAATCTCTTTCAAACCAGATAAGAATATGCATGTGTGGGAGTCCCCTTTTCTGGAATTCAATGGTGTTGACGCGAGCGACGGTTTCCCCAAAAATCCTTTCCTTGACGATCAAGTCCATGAGGTATTTCTTTTTGAGCTGGAACACCCGTGACACCAGGTCAGGTCTGTCCTGAGGAGTTTGTCCAGGCAACAACGCATCCAATATCTCCTGCCAGTTGGGATTGGCAGTCATGGTAATAAAGAGATCAGCCACACCATGCTTCCTTGAAATGGCCAGAGAGTTCTGCAGGTTTTCCTGCATGTCCTGTGTCCCTCCCTGAAATGTGGCAGGCAGAATGGATCTTGTGCCCAAGTTGTTTGGATCTCTGTCATTGTCATTACTGTCAGGGGACACCCTGTTTTCCATTTCCAGTTCCGACTCCGCTTCTGGTTCCGATTCCATCTCCGCCTCCGCTTTTGGAAATGATTCCGCTTCTGGCAGAACTTCCACCAGTTCTGTTCGCTTTGCCAGTTCCACTCCAATTTCCGACTTCCACTCTCAGAACAGTGTCGGAAATCAAGCGGCTTGTGTAATAGGTGGCATCAAGGGTCGATCAAGGGTCAGGGAGGTCAGGAGGATGCAGGGTTGATGGCGGGTGCCAAGTGTTGTCCCTGGCTGCGCAGTGTAGTATAATACGGGCTCGCTGACATTGGGTGTCCTTAGACTTTTCTCTTTGGATTTCCCCTTGTCAGGTGAGAATCCCCTCTCTTGTATACTCTGTTCATTTATACATACTTTGGATTTCCCCTTGTCAGTTGTGTGGTAGTGTGATCTCCACAACCAGCCAGGGTTGCCCTTACACTGGCTCTACCATCTGACTTACTCAGCCGTGGAATACACCCTGTGTTCCACGTGAGCCTCCTGCTTGTTCATTAAGCAAATGATGACCGATGTTTTCCCAGTCGATCAATTGATCAAGTAACCAATTTAGACAACGCACCTGCTAAATTCCTTGTAAAAGCAATCCTGTCCCACTTTAGACAGGGCCGTACAGCTTGGTTTGAGATCAAATGGCAATCCGGTGACCGGACGTGGTTACACTATGGTGCCGTGAAACATCTATCGTCACTAGAGACATACCTGGAAAACAATGGTATTGATCAGATTGATCATATGACGAGTGGATCAGGAAACCTACCCTCGGACATGCAGATGCGGGCCGATGTCCCTGAATCAATTGTAGCCCCTCCGACCAACTCGGTGAACCTACAAGTGAATAGAATAGGTACACACGGAGAATTGCATATAAACTCACTAAGGATGAGTCCAATCCTCCCAACACACCCCCTCCAGGCAAATGCATTCTGCGGAAGAGGCATTTATGCTGGGAGTGTACTACCAGTACTTGTACAAACTTACTGAGAACGCAAACTACGCTGCACCACACCCCAGTGATGCTCCCAATGGGTTTGAGGATTGGGCCACGAAGCATAAAAAGCCCCGGAATGCTAAGGAAGCTAGAATTCGCCTTCAGCGTCCTCCTGCTGAGATCATGGACCCTCACTGCAACATGCAGTTCCCAGCTGCTCACTTATCCAATCCTCACCCCAGCGTGCATGGCTCCTACACAGCAGGGAATCCTTACCCAGGGTATCCCATGTACGTGCCGATTCCTGTGCCTGCCACCGGCCTGATGTTGATGGACGACAACATGGCCTTAATGCAAAATATCCATGATTTCGATCACAGAAACAGGCATGGGGGCGCAAGGACCTATAGAAGAGGTTGTAAAGATATCTATCTTAAGCCTTAGGTCACAAGAGCACGACAGAACTTGACCAATGTGTGGTATTCCGATGCTACGTAGTGACAGTGTAAGGGTAAGATGCGATGGGGACTGCTAGCCGGTTCCCACGCATAAACTATACAGTGGGTCCCTAAGGGGCCCACTGGGATTATGTAATAACTAATGTACATGTAGATACACGGGTTATTTACACCCTCCCCCTCTATAGACAACTATAGGGGTTAACTACTACTCATAGAGGTTGTCCATGAGGGAGTCCTTGTCAGGGGACACCCTGTTTTCCATTCCCAGTTCCGACTCCATTTCCGACTCCGCTTCCGGTTCCGATTCCATCTCCGCATCCGCTTTCGGGAACGATTCCGCTTCTGGGAGAACTTCCACCAGTTCCGTTCGCCTTGCCAGTTCCACTCCAATTTCCGACTTCCGCCCCGGAACAGTGTCGGAAATCAAGCGACTGGCATCAAGGGTCGATCAAGGGTCAGGGGGATGCAGGGTTGATGGCGGGTGCCAAGCGTTGTCCCTGGCTGCGCAGCGTAGTATAATACGGGCTCGCTGACATTGGGGGTCCTTAGACTTTTCTCTTTGGATTTCCCCTTGTCAGGTGAGAAACCCCTCTCTTGTATGCTCTGTTCATTTATACATACTTTGGATTTCCCCTTGTCAGTTGTGTGGTAGTGTGACCTCCACGACTAGCCAGGGTTGCCCTTACAGCAGAAAAGTCTCTCCCCTAGAGGACCGGCGGTCGTACTGCGCGTTGCATTCGCCATAGGTGCGTTCGGAATCGGAGACAGCGACTCGGAGATCGCAACCTCTTCCGCACATACAGCGTACGACAGCCCCTCTTCTTACGTCGAGCTCCCAACCCCGGAAATCCCGTCCCATATTTCTCCTTCCAACATGGATCCGGACGATCGTCTTCGGAATATGGAGGAGGAATTGACGCGGAACCGGATGAAGACCGACGCGATTGAAACAGCCTTACAAGCAATTTTGGCTAAGTTAGATATTCCACAAGGTGGTGGAAATGAAATGCTGGATGATCCGGATTTTGGAAAAGCGGAACTAGTGGAAACGAGGATGTCCGCGAAGTTAGCAAAGGTCAAACCCGCAACTCCGGCGGACTTTGACGGAGATCGGGAGAAGGGACGCGCATTCTTCAACACATGCAGCATCTACTTCGCAATTGTCGGAGACCTCTTTCCGAACGACCAGGCTGGGATTCACTGGACGTTGTCCTTTTTCAAATCGGACCGCGCAGCCCGTTTTGCAAACAAGGTGATCCGACATGAAGCAAAGGGCAAGGGGAACTACTTCCGGGACTGGGACGCGTTCGAGAAAACATTTTCCGACCAGTTCTGCCCGAAAAACGAGCAGCTCACAGCCCTTACAAAGCTTGAGGGGACGAGCTGGTACCAGGCCAAAGATCCGGTCGATGACTACATCGATCGCTTCCAGGAGCTCATCGACCTTGCGGAATATGACGACGACAAGACGATCGTCATCAAATTCCGACGAGGACTTGATCCGACGCTCCAGAACCAAGTTGCGCTGCTTGGGGATGGAGCTCCGGATTTTGATGACCCGGAAGGGTGGTACCGAGCTGCGCAGAAGGTTTCTAGGAACAGGGAGGCAAATGAGGCCTTGTGGAGACGAGTCGGAACACGACACGCAGTTCCGCTCGTCCTACTCAACCTGTGCCAAAACCCGGAAGCGCATTCATTCCCACACGGAAATTATTTCCGATGCTTGCTCCGCCTGCTCCTATTAGGAACCATAGCCCTCCTCCCTCGAAGAGTGGCCCTGCCCCGATGGATGTTGACCGCATGCGCGGAAAAGGCCACGGAACTATCACCTGCTTCCGCTGCCGACAACCAGGCCACTACGCTCGCGAGTGCCCCCAAGCCTTTGATATCCGGCTTATGACCACAGAGGAGAAACTCGAGATCCTTCCAGAGTTCCTCGCGCTTGCAGACATAAACGGAGTGCCCACTGCGGAAGAGCTTTCCGAAAATGCGGAACATGGTCTACCGGAAGCGGAAGATGCGTCGGATTTTGTGACACGCAGCGGGTGAGATGTGTGCCCCTGCTGCCTGTACATAACCGGTTTGCCTGTCTTGAAGTAGAGAATGAAAAGCCCCCACTCCCCTCACTTCGTACAGACCCACCGGATAAAGTCACACAAAAACCAAATCTGACACCCCATCCATCCCGCATCCGCCCTTGGGAGAGACGCCTTCCGAAGCGCTATGTTGTTGCTGCCACCCCTGGCCCCAAGTCACTAGTCATTAAGGTGGAGATCCAGACGACAGATACGGCGGAAGTCAAATCCGGACCCGCCCTTGTCGATTGCGGGGCCACTGGTCAGTTTATGGACCGGGACTATGTGGAACGGAACCGACTGACCACGCGGAAGTTGCAACGTGCAATCCCGGTGTTCAATGTGGACGGAAGCCCCAATGAGGCAGGGTCCATCACGGAGATAGTAGACACAATTCTCCGCTACGATGGACACTCAGAACGCACTTCCTTTGCAGTCACCAGCCTGGGGAAGCAGGACATCATCCTCGGGTTTACCTGGCTTCAGGAGCACAACCCGGAGATCAATTGGCAGACTCGGAAGGTACTGATGAGTCGCTGTCCAGCCAAGTGTCACATGTGCAGGTCGGAACTGCGGAAGGAGCGCCAGGAGCAGCGGAAGACCGAACGGCTCATACAGACATGTCGTTCTGGCCCCCATCCACTGCTTGCAGAAGAAGACTCGGAAGCGGAATTTGAACCGGATCCCACTTCCGATTCCGATTCCGATTCCGACGTCATCCGACTCGGCCCGGAAGACATTCTGGCGGAAGGGGAGCGCTTGCTGTACGTAAACCTTCCGCCGGAAGCGGAACACATCCGCGCCACCGGAAATATTTCGCAACGCCTTGCTGAAGCCTCCAAGAGGCATGATAGGGTAGAGGCGGAAATTCCGGAGTACCTGCGAGAGTTCGAGGACGTCTTTTCCAAGGAGTCGTTTGATACCCTGCCTCCACGGAAGCTGTGGGACCACGCCATCGAGTTGGAGCCTGGGTCAAAGCCCACCAACTGCAAGGTCTACCCGCTGTCACCCAAGGAGCAGGTAGAGCTCGATGCGTTCCTTGCGGAAAACCTCCGTACAGGGAGGATCCGCCCCTCCAAGTCACCCATGGCATCTCCGGTGTTCTTCATCAAGAAGAAGGATGGCTCGCTCAGACTTGTGCAGGACTACCGGGCCTTGAATGCGATCACGATCAAGAACCGGTACCCCATTCCACTCATTTCCGAACTGATCACACAACTCCGCGGGGCGAGGTACTTCACTAAGCTGGATGTCCGCTGGGGCTTCAACAATGTCCGGATCCGGGAGGGAGACGAGTGGAAGGCCGCATTCCGCACCAATCGAGGACTCTTTGAGCCACAGGTCATGTTCTTTGGCCTCACCAACAGTCCCGCCACATTCCAGACGATGATGAATGACATTTTCCGTGACATGATAGCAGAAGGGGTTGTCTGCGTCTACCTCGATGACATCCTCATTTTCACGAAAACAATGTCCGAACATCGGGAAGTCGTGCGGAGAGTGCTGGAACGGCTCCGGGAGTACAACCTGTGTCTCAAGCCGGAAAAGTGCGAATTTGAGCGGACGCGGATAGAGTATCTTGGGGTGATTGTGTCGGAAGGAAAGGTGGAAATGGACCCAGTCAAAGTTTCCGGTGTATCGGATTGGCCCGTGCCGCGAAACAAGAAGGAGGTCCAGTCCTTCATTGGGTTTGTCAATTTCTACCGGCGGTTCATCAAGGACTTCTCCTGCCACGCCCGTGCCCTCTTCGACCTCACCAAGAAGGAGGTTGGATGGCGGTGGGGAGAGCCGGAACAGACTTCCTTTGACAAACTCAAGGAGCTGATCACTTCCGCCCCGGTCCTGATCTTTCCCGACGACTCTCGCCCTTATCGAGTCGAGGCGGATTCTTCCGACGCAGCTACCGGAGCGGTCTTGTCACAGCAGTCATCGGAAGATGGTGGGGGGTGGCATCCGATTGCCTTCTTCTCTAAGAGCCTTAGTCCGGTCGAGCGGAACTATGAGATCCATGACAAGGAGATGCTGGCAATCATCTGAGCGCTGGAGGAGTGGCGACACTTCCTCGAGGGTGCTCTATGCCCTTTTGAGATCTGGACAGACCACAAGAACCTCGAGTATTTCCGCACGGCTAAGAAGCTGAACCGACGACAAGCACGGTGGTCCCTACACCTGTCCCGGTTTGACTTCATGCTCCACCACCGCCCCGGCGCACCATGGGCAAGCCCGATGCCCTATCCCGCCGCGCGGATCACGGAAGCGGAAGTGGAGACAACGCGGATATGACACTGCTCCGCCCAAGTCTCTTTGCAATCCGTGCCCTAGAAGGAGTAACTGCAGTTGGGGCGGAAGCGGAAATGCTCCGGGATATCCGGAGGCAGTACCGGAATGGAGAGAAGGAGGAGTCGGTGGTGAAGGCAGTGGAGGAACTCCGGAAGGGGCACTCACGGTCTGTACGGGCAGCGGAATGGTCGGAACGTGATGGACTGCTCCACTTCAGAGGCAAGGTCTATGTTCCGGGTGGGGCGGACCTCCGCCGTCGCATCGTGTCCCAGCACCATGACACACGGGTCGCTGGGCATGCTGGCAGGTGGAAGACGCTGGAGTTAGTGGCTCGGAATTACTGGTGGCCTCAGATGTCCCGCTACATCGGACAGTACGTGAAGACGTGTGACCTTTGTCTCCGAACCAAAGCGCAACGACGTCCGCCCGTGGAGAACTTGTTCCGCTCCCGATTCCCGAATCCCGCTGGGACACCATCAGTGTCGACTTCATCGTTGAACTCCCAGAGTCTCATGGCTACGACGCGATCATGAACGTCGTGGATTCGGTGAGCAAGGTGTCCCACTTCATTCCGACGCACACGACGATCACAGCCCTTGGAGCGGCCCGCCTGTTCCTTGCACATGTCTGGAAGTTGCATGGGCTCCCGAAGCAAGTCGTTTCCGACCGAGGTCCGCAGTTTGTCGCGGAACTGACTCGGGAGCTCTACCGCCTGCTCGGCATAAAGCTGGCTACCACCACAGCGTACCATCCGCAGGGTGACGGACAGACGGAACGGGTCAATCAGGAGTTGGAGCAATATCTCCGCCTCTTTGTCAATGAGAGGCAGGATGACTGGGATGAGTTACTTCCGCTGGCGGAATTCCAATACAACAACCATGTCCATTCCGCCACGCAACAGACTCCCTTCATGCTTGACTCCGGACGACACCCGCGGATGGGCTTCGAACCACGCCAGGCTGACTCCCGACTCGAGACGGTCAATGAGTTCCGAGACCGCATGGACTCCACCCTTTCGGAAGCCAAGTCGGCCCTTGCGAAGGCCAAGGATGACATGGCAAGTACTACAACCGACGCCGGGTTCCTGCCCCAGAGTACCAAGTTGGAGACAAGGTGTACCTAGATGCAAGTGACATCCGCACCACACGCCCTTCGCAGAAGCTTGCCCACCGCTACCTTGGGCCCTTCACAGTGACGCGGAGGGTTGGACGGAATGCATACCGCCTCCGACTTCCGATGTCCATGTCCCGCCTCCACCCCGTCTTCAACGTGGTGAAGTTACTCCCTATGCTTGAGGACCCAATTCCACGTCGGAAGGCTCATCCGCCACCTCCGCCAGAAATTGTAGATGGGGAAGAGCACTACGTGGTAGAACGGATCCTGGACAGCCGGTTTGTGCGAGGACGACTTCAATTCCTCGTGAAATGGGAAGGGTATGGGTACGAGGAGAATTCGTGGGTCCCGGAGCAAGATGTTTCCGCTCCTGACAAACTCCGGGAGTTCTACAGGACACATCCAGGTGCCCCTCGCCAATCCGCTCGCTGGCATTTCAATCCCTTGTGTCCCGTGCTTCGAGGACGCAGCACGCTAGAGGGGGGGTGATGTCAGGGGACACCCTGTTTTCCATTCCCAGTTCCGACTCCATTTCCGACTCCGCTTCCGGTTCCGATTCCATCTCCGCATCCGCTTTCGGGAACGATTCCGCTTCTGGGAGAACTTCCACCAGTTCCGTTCGCCTTGCCAGTTCCACTCCAATTTCCGACTTCCGCCCCGGAACAGTGTCGGAAATCAAGCGACTGGCATCAAGGGTCGATCAAGGGTCAGGGGGATGCAGGGTTGATGGCGGGTGCCAAGCGTTGTCCCTGGCTGCGCAGCGTAGTATAATACGGGCTCACTGACATTGGGGGTCCTTAGACTTTTCTCTTTGGATTTCCCCTTGTCAGGTGAGAAACCCCTCTCTTGTATGCTCTGTTCATTTATACATACTTTGGATTTCCCCTTGTCAGTTGTGTGGTAGTGTGACCTCCACGACTAGCCAGGGTTGCCCTTACAGTCCTCTAGAGTGGCTGATATGACGACGACAACGTCGTACGGGGCCGCAGGAGCACGTGACTCCTCCGGGGGCACCTCCACGTCATCGGTGATGATTGGGTGAGGCTGGTCGGCCTCACCACTAGCGGCGGTCTCCGCTTGGGTGCTGGGGCCCGTGTCCTCGCGGAGCATGGCCTCAACGGCCGGGTCCTCTGTTTGAGGAGGGGGCCGGAAGCGCACCAGCTCTTGGTCGAGCTGAGCGTGAGTGAGGGGTCGCGGCACTGTGGCCCTCACATGGCTGGTCTCGATGACCTTTTGTTGGCCCTCGCGGGCGGCGGCGCTGAATGCCGCGCCGGTGATGCTGCGCTGAACGTAATGTTCAATGCGCGCCGCTCGCTCGCGGGTGACTCCCACGTAGCGGGCCAACCATCTCGCGATCTCCGCGAGTGGGATGTCGGGGCCGGCTCTGCCCTCCACAGGGAATGGGCCCGTGATTGAGAGCCGCAGGGTGGTGCTCTGAGGTGTCAGCACTTCCCTGGCGTCGACGAGGCTCGACCATTGGTCTGTCGAGCCGAAGAGGTCGAGTAGCCTCGCCCTGAGCGGTGATGCGACCCCTTTGACCCGGGGCGCGAGGGCCTTCAACCACATCCAGATGTCCATGTCGTCTAGATTGAAGGTGCCGTCCGCGTTGTCACGGATGGCGGATGGGATCCCTTCAGGGTTGTGTATCCAACCCTTCAGGATGGCCGCGATGTCGTGCGGGGTGCCGTCCGCTATCACGAGACAATCCCTTTTGGGATTGCGAGCGCGTTGTTCGCACTCGACGCGTTTGAATACGCCGATCATCTCACGCGTACGCGCGAGCTGCGGCGTTTCTTTTGCCCGTGCTATGAGTTCGACGAAGTGTGGGTCGTCAAGCGGGCAGACGTCGTACCATTGAGTACGACGCTGTTGGGCCTTTCCTGAAGATCCTGCTTCCAGCGGCCCAATCCTCCTCTGAGCCTCCACAGAGTGGGAGTGTTGATGTGCTGTGGAGGCGACACGTCATCGTATGAGTTCTGTATTATGTAATATATATACAGTTCTATCGGCCTTGCCTATCACCATCTGTGTCTGCGTTCTAACACATTTGAGGCTGGGACTGTATCTGTGACTGGAACTGTGAGTGTGACTTCAACTTCTGATGTGACACATGTGATGTGACCATGACCAGTGGATGTGTCCTGTGACAGAGTGTAAGAGGGTTAGAGAGGACTTCGAAATATCTTAGTGGACGGGATGACCAGTTGTAACCAAGTATATGTTTGGGGTAGGTTCTCTCTCTGGTTTACATGTATGCTTTCATAGACTACTTATATGAAGAGACATGGGCCTAGGTGCCTGTGTCTTACCTTTGGTGTGCATAAGTGGTCGGCCATATTGGATCTCCGCTAATAGTTATGCTGGTTCCTTACACTCACCCTCCCTGTTCAATGCAGTCGGACAGAAAGAACACTGTCAGTAAGACCAAAGGGTACTTTGAAGCCCAGTAGCTTTGAAAAATGCTGATAAAGTACATTTCGTGTCTGACATATTTATGTCGATTGACGAGAAATTTGGAAAAAAAAAGTATATGGCACATTGGTGCTGTTTATGTCATGTTCAGAAGTTCTCAATGCCGAATGGCAAGTCCGTCAGGCTGTCTGGGAACGCTTCTGATGCGTCTGATGTGACGTCCATGTTGGAATCTGTTTCGATTCTAGGTGCCATCGGCAATATAGCCTTGCCCTTGCCCTTTCCAGTTTTGCTAGATTCCTGGATATCCAAAGCAGTGTTGTCAAGGCGTTGCCTCATCTCGTTCTGCCAAGCCTCCAAGGCCAAACGCAGCATGTTGATGACTCTTGACAGCTTGGAAAGGTGCGTAGAGAGGCGTGAGGATGAACTGCTATCGTCATTGTCATGGGCAGGCTTGCGATGGGATGGGTGCGCATGGCTTCTGTAAATGTGTGGTTTGTGCCACCCTTTATTTCTGCCGCGCCCTGCTCCTTGACCTCTGTAAATAACCCGTGTATCTACATGTACATTAGTTATTACATATGTAGAGGACAGGAATTATAGGCAGTAGGTATGGACTTGTTGCTCAAAAGAATAGACTAGAAATTAATTCACTCTCTCAGTGAATTTAGTTGTCACTATAAATATATTATACACTACCTAGAAATTAATTCACTACAGAGTATTTCTAGGTCAATAAATCGAAGGAACACTAGACTAATTTACTTGCCTCTCTCAGTGAATTTAGTTGTCACTGAGAGAGGGGGAAATCTGTCTCACTGTGCATGTACTACTACCCGGCCCTTTAGCGCCCAAGAGCTCGTGCGTCGAAGTCATTTCAGACTCCGCTGGGTGCAGCCGCCTATGAAAGTAGAAATAACAAAATGAAATGGAGAGGTAGAGAGTGACTGGAAAATTTCGAAAATAAACAGAGAAATGAATGCATGGTACAAGAACAATATGAGAAGAAATTGAAACACCATACAGTAAATTGAATATATTATGCTTGATTTTGGTGCAGGAGCATAAATGCACCCAACAACATAATCCCAGTGGGCCCCTTAGGGACCCACTGTATAGTTTATGCGTGGGAACCGGCTAGCGGTCCCCATAGCATCTTACCCTTACACTGTCACTACGTAGCATCGGAATACCACACATTGGTCAAGTTCTGTCGTGCTCTTGTGACCTAAGGCTTAAGATAGATATCTTTACACCTTTTTGAACTATCCTGCGGTTGATCGCCACGTGACCAACCGATAGTGGATTCGAAGCAATCTTGAAAAAGATCGCTGCGTCGACGACTAAACATCGTTGAGACCCTCCAGTAGACCTTCTACTGTCGGCTGCGAGCATGATGATTCCACGCAGTCGAAGACGGACATGAGCGACGAGCTCGAGGTCCACACCCCAGGCGCAGCCCAGTGACACGACGGCTGACGCTATCCTGGACCAAGAGAACAGGACGATAGAAGACGGAGAGATCGTAGATCTCACCGCCCTCGTCCCCTCAGTAGAGGACGAGGAAAACCCCAACCACGTCTCGTCGAGCGTGGCCGAAGAAGAGACGACGCCGAGCGGCGAGCCGGCGCCGCCCCCCCATCTCCCTCTGCCCAAGGACAAAGGAAAGGGCAGAGAAGTCTCGCTGTCGTCAGACGGTAGAGCGACAACATCGAGATGGGCACAAAGCCACGACTCAAACCGACGCTCACGAAGTAGAGCGACGACGATCGTCCCTGAAGGAGGACGACGGCAAAAGAGACGAGCCCCAGACAATGGTCAGGACTCGGAATACTCGAGCTCTAGTCGCAAGAGCTCGAGGGCTCACGCCATCGACCACGAGACGGCAGAGGCCCTGAACAAACAGGTGCAGGCTGCGCTGCACCAAAGTATGCTGACGCGCCACAAGCACGATCAGCTGGCATCGCAGCTTGACAACGCCGCCGCCACCCTAATGGCAATCAGCAAGGAACTCCACCAGGAGGAGGAGGTCAGGCTGCAAGACGCAGCCACGCTGGAGGATGTCCAGAAAGCACTCCGCCCACGTGGGGAACGCGACGCAACTCGTCCGAGCTCGCGACAGTCCGCAGCTAACGAATGCAGTTGCGACGCGCGCCGAAAGGAGCGAGACAAACAGCGAATGCCGCCGCCAGCCGTCCCGGTCGAACAGGACGTAAGGTTCGGGAACGAACCTCAGGAGCAACCGGCTGCCCCAATGGACAGCCGTAAAACGATCCAACAGATCGTTAGGGATCAGGTCGCCTCAGAGCCTGACTCTGAAATGACGACCGAGAGCTTAGAGCTCGAAGTCGCACACTGGCAGCGTAAAGAAGCCGCTGCCATGCGCCGCCACAAACGGGCACTCGAGCTACTAGCAAAGAATGCCGAAGAGACGGTGGCCCACAGCCACACCGCTCAGCTACCCGACGAGCAGCTCACGCAAGCCGTACAGGACGCACGGCAAGCGCGCGCAGCCTACAACAGCAGGCTACGGATCCGCAATGCGGGACTGACCGGGGACACCAGGCACAAAACGCCCCCAGAACCGAGAGCACAAAATGCTCCCGATCCCGAGCCCGATCCGGGCCCAGGGCCCGTCAGGGCATATAACAGCCTGCCCCGCGCGGTGTCACAGCCGCGCGAGCGATCCATGGCCCCAACAGAAGGCCAGGGAATCCCTGACCAGGCCGACGTCGTACCAATGGAGCCTTACGATGGGATCACGCGGATGATCCGCGTGGCGTTGGCAGACGCCGCGGACACAGACCCGGAGAAGTCTATGCTAGCAAAAGCTGGTGTGAAATTGGCTCACCCCGAGCCATATGCCGGGGGATCTGACCTCGAAGAGTTTGAAATCTTCGTGGCAGCCATCCTACGATGGCTGAAAATGAATTGCCTCCTAGGGCCAACCAGCATAGACATGCAGGTCGGCTACGTGGGCACTCGCCTCACCGGCGAAGCCCAGGAGTGGTTCCTTCGAAACGTAGGACGCTTCGATCGCCAGGTCCACAGCTGGACGCTGGAAACTGTGATGCAAGGCCTTCAAAAGAGGTTCCTGCACACACTGACATACCATCATGCATCGAATAAATTCGACGCAGTCATGCAAGGCATGAAAACTGTTCAGGAGATGCTGAACGAGCTCACGAAATACGCGGCACGTATGATACAGCCGCCAGACGAGTACACGTTCTGGAGACGGTTCGTATCGGCGCTACGCGAAATGCTGCACAACGAGGTCCTCAAAAAGGGCTATAATGCCGAGAGCAGCTCAATAGAGCAACTCTTCGAGACAGCCCGGATGATCGAGGAGGCATCCCAATACAACATGGGGATGCGCCACGCAGAAAGCACAGCAGCAACGGCAAGCGCCGCCCGGCTCACAGGGAGCAAGCCGTTGACACAAATGGGCCTGACCAGGCCCAGCCTGTTCGCAAGAAGCGGAGCAGGTCAACGGCTACCGCCCTCATGCCCAGCACAAGCTGGACGCCCACCTGAAGCTAAACAGCCTCAAGCGTCAGGGTCGTCCCCGCGACCTGCCCCACTGACGAAAATGTCAGGCCGGCCCAAGACAGGCCCAGCGGCAGCCAAAGCAACACCACATGCTTTGAATGCGGCCAACCTGGCCACAAGAGGCAGAGTGCCCCCGGCTTAGGTCCGGTATAAGGACAGCGGCCATGAGGCACGACGGTGAAGCCGAGGATCCGGAGACGGATCTCGGTCAAAACTCTCTTCAGCAGATTGATGAAGAGGGGGAGGGTGATCCCCAACCCAACGACACTCCGGATAACGGAGACACGCCCGCTGAAGAGTGGGACCCTGAGCCGTCCCAATACTATGAATGGGACGAAGAGGTGGAGGACACCACCTACAGGTCCAGCGCGATCAGATTCGCACTGGAAGACGAAACCGCCACGAAGGTCATGGCGGCATGCACATCAGTCACGCCAGACAAGGCGGCCGAACCGGTGTATCACCACCGAAGCAAACACAGGACGCGGCCAACGCGTCCGCGCAGTGAGAACCGTACCCTATCGGGGTACTGGGAAATAAACGGCGTAAAAGCCCACTGCCTGCTAGATAGCGGCAGCGAAGGGGTACTGCTGTCCCCCGAGTTCACGCGAGCTACAGGGATGAAGACGTTCTCCCTGGAGCAACCAATCGCACTGCAGCTAGCCTGCATAGGCAGCCATTCCACGATCAACTATGGAACAACACGACCATCAAGTTTGGTCGTGGGACATACGACGAATATTTCGACGTAGCAAACGTCGAATATTACGACGCGATCTTAGGGACACCGTTCCTAAGGAGATTCGGCATAACCCTGGACTTCTCGAGCCCAGGGACGATTCGCAAGGGAAACGAGGTGATCCCCACGGGCAAGGTCTCATTCGACAACGACGAATCGAAGAACGAGGACAAAGGGCAACGGGTGAGCATGATCACCCAGGGCCGAAGCCAAACCTGGCTCATTGAAGCCAGGAGGACGAGTCGCGGGACGACTCGTCCTCGAACTCACCCTACAGTCGTAGGGAGAGACGCTCTCACCTAACGGTGAAAGCGATGGGAAAGAGGAAAGCGGGCCCGCGCGCCACGGGACCTAATAGACGCCAACAGCGCCTAATGGCTTCTAAGCCAACCACTACCATCATCCTCACGGATGATGACCTTCCTCGCCTCCGCGAGGAATGGATGGAAAGAATCACTGACCTAGTCAGTGGAATTCCATTAGAACTCCCGCCACTGCGGGAGATCAACCATGAGATCAACCTCATCGATCCCAACAAGCACATGCGGTATCGACTACCGAAATGCCCCGAACACTTCCGAGAGGAACTGTCGGCAAAGATAGAACGATACACCACTGCAAAGTGGTGGATTCCGGCAGTAGCGCAGCAGGCAGTGCCCATGCTGTGTGTGCCGAAGAAGAACGGTACGTTGAGAACCGTCTTCGATCTGCGCCAGCAGAACGAAAACACGGTGAAGGACGTCACCCCTTCCCGGATCAGGATATCATACGCAGCGACATGGCTCGCTGCCAATATCGAACTAAACTCGATATGTCAGAAGCATACGAGCAGATCCGGATCCATCCGGATCACGTAGCAAAGACAGCCTTTGCCACGATCCTCGGCACCTTCAGGAGCCAGGTGATACAGATGGGGGACTGTAACGCCCCATCAACATTCCAACGGCTGATGACAGCCATTTTCCGCGACTGCATAGGTCGCTTCGTCCATGTATACATGGACGACATCTTCATATTCTCGCTCTCAATACAAGAGCATGAAGACACCTCTACATCGTCTTTGACAGACTGAGGAAGAACCACCTCTTTCTGAGCAAGAAAAAGGTGGACCTCTACTCCATCCGAATGGAGTGCCTCGGCCATATGATCGATGGCCGAGGGGTACATGCCGACGAGGATAAGATGCAACGCATCCGCGAGTGGCGCAGGCCACGGACGTTCAACGACGTCCAGCGTTTCCTCGGGCTGGTACAGTATCTGGCACACTACATGCCGGATGTTAGCGCATATACCACCCCGCTATCGGGCTGTGCGCGTAATAACCGTCCATTCGAATGGACACCACTGCTCGACAAATGCTGGCAAAGCATTAAGGCGTTGGCCTGTAAGGCCCCGATCCTGCGTCCAGTAGACGCAAGGTGCCCAGAGCCGATCTGGGTGATCACCGACGGATCAAAAGCCGGCGTCGGTGCGGTCTACGGCCAAGGTCCTGACTGGAAAACTTGTCGACCAGCCGGCTTCTTGTCAAAGAAGTTCAGCGTTGCTCAGCAACACTACCGGACTCACGAGCACGAGACGATCGCGGTGCTCGAGGCTCTCATGAAATGGGAGGACAAACTGCTGGGGCGAAGGTTCACCCTCGTCACAGACCACAAGGGCTCGAGTACTTCGAGACCCAAAAGAGCCTATCTGACCGACAGGTCAGATGGTGGGAGTTTCTATCCCGGTTCAATTTCAACACCGTTCATGTAGACGGTGTAGAGAACAAGGTAGCGGACTGCCTGTCGCGCTACTACGAGAGCGACACGAGTGATGACAATCACCCGGACCACGTCTTCGTGAACGCGGATGCGCGTTTAGACCCGGACGGTGAGTTATTGCCCACCGACCGGTATGTCGAGCTGCGAACAGCGGCGACAAGACGCTCTAAACGCCTCGCTGAGAAGACAGAGGCGAGAGTAACGGAAGCCGCCGCATTAAACGAGGGCTCACCAGAGCCCGCGAACGTCGCCGCGTCCCGCGACGACGACGATGACGTCAGAGCCATCGCCGCAGGGAATGACGGCGCACCCCTGCGCCGGATCGTCGAGCAAGGCGTAGACCTGTCTAAGGTCCTACGAGACGCGTACCATAGGGACACCATGTTCACAAAGATCATGGCGCACCCGGACGCGCACCCGAGATTCGGGATCCGGGACGGGCTGATCTGGACTAAGAATCAGCTCAAGAGAGACGTCATTGCCGTCCCCCGCTCTGTTCTTCAAGGGGGAAGGAAGCTGATCGAAATTATCATCGATCGGGCACATCAGATAGTCGGCCACTACGGCCATCTGAAGACTTCGAACTACGTTCGAAGAGCATATTGGTGGCCGGGCATGAACCCAGACATAGAAGCGTTCTGCACATCGTGCGCGAGGTGTCAGATGACGAAAACCGGGCCACAACGGCCCAAAGGCCTACTACACAGCCTACCCATTCCGGATAGGCCGTGGCAGTCGATTGGCATCGACTTCATGGGGCCCCTGCCCAAATCCAACGACTGTGACTACCTGATGGTAGTCATCGACCGACTAACGTCGCTCGTACACCTCGTACCAACCACGACGAGCGTGTCAGCCAAGGGAGTAGCCTGGCTGTTTCTGAAAGAGGTCATCCGACTACACGGAGTTCCCGACTCCATCGTCTCGGACAGAGACTCAAAGTTCACGTCGATCTTCTGGCGTGAACTCCAGCGACTCATGGGGACTAAGCTCCTCATGTCAACTGCCTTCCATCCACAAACGGATGGAGCCACCGAGCGGGCAAACCGCTCGATCGGCCAGATATTGCGCGCGGTCGTCAGAGACGATCAGAAGGATTGGGCAGTGAAATGCCCAATGGTTGAGGTCGCCCTCAACAGCAACGTCAGCGCGACCACAGGGTTCGCACCTTTCGAGCTGAACCACGGCTATATGCCGCGGATAGACCTCCCCATAGCCGTGGACACCCCGTTCAAGGGGGTGGCCCGGTTCGCACATCAGGCAAATGGAACCTGATGGCGGCACACGATGCAATCATAGAGCATCGAGTGACGCAAACGTTTCACGCAAATAAGAAACGTATGGCGAGCGACAGGTACGCGGCCAACGACCGCGTCTACCTTTCGACACAAAACCTAACTCTCCCGAAAGGAAGAGCCAGAAAGCTAGTCCGCGGTACATCGGACCGTACCGGTCGTCGAGGCTCACAACGACGCCTCGACGGTGACCCTCGATCTTCCCGACGAACTGAAAAGCCGTCGCATTTCACCGGTCTTCCATTCAAGCCTCGTGCGGCGATACGAGGCTAACAACGACGAATTGTTCCCTCGTCGTGAGGCCAAGTCATTTTATGACTTCGGAGCAAATGACGACGAGGAGTGGCTCGTCGACGAGATTATCGCACATCGATGGATAAACTCGACGGACCTGGAGTTCCAGGTCCGTTGGACCCTAGGCGACGTGACATGGGAACCCATGTCGTCCTGCAAGGACCTCGAAGCCCTAGATAGCTACCTAGAGCTTCGGGGGGTGGGCAAGCCACGCGACCTCCCCAGACGCCGCTAGACGCGTCTGTCACGTGCAGACCACGTGACGCGCCGGCCACGGCGCGGTTAAATTTTCACCTCGGATCTTTCCGAGGGCGCATCGCTTCTTGGAAGCAACCACCATCATCTACCCACGAAGATGATGCCCCCCAAAGATGGGATGGACGTTGACCCGTCAACGTCCACAACGCGGACATCGGCCCCGAGACAAGGGGCCGCAGACATTCTCCGTGCTCCAATAGACCAGGAGCACTGGATGATCGTGGGCTGGGAGGACGCCCTCGCCATCGTCCACCCGGACGATTGCTCAACATGCGCGGACTACGCCGCGCACCTTAGGGCCGCGACCGGCACCCGCAAGGTCAAATTGCGGATGAGGACATCGGCGACGCCGTCGATGCAGCCTGGGGATGGCTCCCACGGGGCATCGCGCGTGACGCGCGGGAGGAGCCCCTCCGGGACATCCATGACCTTAAAAAGGAGGTCAAGGAGCTGGAACGCGCGGTCGAGGACCGCGACGACGCGCTCGCAACCGAGCGCGCAAGGATCAAGGAACTGGAGCAACAGCTGAGCGCAGCCCAGCTCCAGGTTACCCTGGCCCACGTTGCCTCAAAAAGGCCGCGACATGACCCGGCACGGACCCAGTGGCCGGGCCATCATCACTTCGGCGACGGCGCCTCTGCCGGCGCGCGCAACATCGGGGCTAGCGTCCCGATTGTCGGCGCCGACCCCGACAACAACAACAACGGAAGGGCAGAGCGCACCTTCCGACTCTGCGTACGGCGTCCCAGATGGATGGGAGTCCGACTCATCCGTCTGGAAGACGTACGACCCCGAACGGGCACAGCGGCTGGCGGAACAGCCAAAGAAAAAGGCAAGAAATTGCACGGCTCCCCCCACACCGTCAATGGGCTAGCCATTGCGAAGGAAAGCGCAATTAGCGCTTACCTAGCGGCGTCACCGTCGCACACCATCAACGACCCCGCCTTCAGCGGCGGGTAGCACAGATCGAGGCCCAGTACATCGGGCCTGGCGTGGCCCTGCCTCCACCGGCGGGGACAGTTCGCCCTCCCTACCCGGGGGAGGGAGTGATCATACCACTCGGAGACCCACCGATCTCTGAGACGGGCCTCCTACCACGGCCGGTAACAGTGATTTTAGCCCTTTGAGAGGAGGGTGAGTCAGTTACCGTCTCGGTAACTTGCCAATCCTCCCCCTCGAGACGTGGAGCTGACGAACTTGCGTTGTTGAAGTGAACGTTTCTCTCCACAGTTACTGTTTGCTTTTCAGGCCAATAGATCCTATACCCCTTGCTGCGCTCGTCAAATCCGAGCCATCAGCCCTCTGCCACGCGTCCCCCGAGTTTGTCACCGCTTTCTATGCGTACCCATACTTTCTCACCCCATTCCCGTACGTGTTTCAGATCAGGCTTTTTTGCCAAAAGCAGCTTCATATGGTGTTTTTCCAGAAACGGCCTTAGTCGATGTCCGATTCATTAGCCATACGACGTTGATGCGCAGCCTCACCCCATAGGAATCTCAGCAGTCCACTGGCGTGTAGCAAGGCTCGTACGCGTTCGATGATGCTTCTGTTGCGACGCTCAGCGACTCCATTGTGTTGGGGCGTGTCGTGTATGGTAATTTCTGCGTGGTCCCTTTTGACTTCAGGTACATTATGAACTCTTTTCCTAGGTATTAACCGCCTCTGTCGAGTGGAGTTTCTTGACACGAACGTTCAGCTGCGTGTCACACCACATGGCGTACT
>WHVA01000419.1:0-102898 GCA_015179125.1 Gautieria morchelliformis
GCCTTGATTGAGGGGTCAACGTGATCTGATCTCGCAATGAAGTGGGACGCAGCGGCGAATTGAATCAGGTCGCCTGCAGATACCTGGGTGTGGTTGTGGAGGGGGTAAGTAGCTCAAGACTGTCAGAAATCCTGAGGTCTGCGTGGAAATTCAGCTCGACGTTGGGTAAAATAAGCATAGAACCGTCGGCACCTCCACCAGCTGGGAGCTCCCGATACCTTAGGGCTGGCGAGAATCTGATGGCGTCGTCTGAAAGAGAAGAATATCAGAGTAAGTAAATGTACACCACCGTTGTCTGGGAATGGACCGACGGAAACTGAGACGAACTGCCTCATGAGTGTTCTCACCGCACTGGTGTGAAAAACTAAACAATTGATCAACTAACTGAGCTGCGCAACCTGGAAGCAACACCTTACGCATTATTTTGCAGGTCGTCGCGAAGGACGAAACACGGGCAGCAAGCAGAATGGGAAGCTACATTGCCATCTGGACCCTTGACACGGCCAGTGGTCGCGGCATGACTTGGGTGGATGGTTGAAAAAACAGTTGGGAAATTTTCACCTATTCAAAACCTTTTTTGTAGCTACAGTTAACTCTTTTGGACTTTGCAGACGACGATCCACCTTGGCGCCCAAAGCCCGGGTTCTGAAAACAAAGCCGAGTTGGAGGCCTGGCTCGGCTCGGCTCGGGCTCAGCCCGGAAAACTCTACTGACTGGAGGTGGCCCGGGAAAAGGGCAGAGAGGCGGTGAAACCGGTATGTCATGATCCTCCTCTGACAGCGCACAGCTTCTGAGGCACCGACTCGGACGTTACAGCGAAGAGTGACCTCAGGCGGCACGCGGGAGTCCCTGGGACACACCTACATAGTCCTCGAAGGTCCAGCTCATTGTAGCGGTTATGCGCAGTATCTAATAGTATGAAGCCTCAGTGAACGGCCAGTTCACTGAGTGTATATAAGTACTCTACCTAATAGTATGAAGCCTACATGACAGTAAGTATACCATTAGGATACATAATGGGATGGGGGCACGTACCTCAGTGAACGGCCAGTTCACTGAGGGTTAGCGGTTGTGGAGCGAGTAGATATAGGGCCTCGGTCATACTTGACCGAGGCCAGTAATACTATTTTACTATACGATGATAAATCCTTCCCCCTAACCTACTTGGCCCTGCGTTCTCCGCTTACCGACCCTGACTCCAACACTCCCCCTTAAGCCGAACATAGACCAAGTAGGGCGGTCAGGTGTAAAACCTTGTGTCGGGGGAGGGCTTTAGTGAATATGTCGGCTGCCATATCATCTGTCGGTACGTAGTCGATGTACAGTAGCTGTCTTTGTACCGCGTGGCGTATGAAATGATACCGTATATCGATATGCTTGGTCCTCGGGTGATACTCGTCGTTCTTTGTGATAGATATCGCGGAGAGATTGTCGAGGTGGATGGTGATGGGCTGGCTGAGTGGTCGGGCGATCTCTGCCAGGAAGGCGCGTATCCACAAAGCCTCCTTCGCGGCATGAGTCGCTGCAACGTATTCCGCCTCCGTTGTTGACAACGCGACGATCGGCTGCTTCTTGGAACTCCAAGACACAGCGCCTCCGTCGATCGTGAATACGTACCCCGAAATCGAGTGTCGGTGTTCTTGTGATGCCCAGTCAGCGTCAGAAAATGCTTCCAGTCCCCTGCGAGATCCGCCGATAGTTAGGGCCACGTCCTTCGTGCCCTTCAAGTATCGAAACACGCGTTTGACCGCCTCCCAATGCGGCCTCCCGGGGTCTTGCATGAACTGAGCTAAGAAGGACACCCGCGAACGCAATGTCAGGGCGTGTGCCCAGAGCCGCGTACATGAGTGAGCCGATAGCTTCCCTGTACGGTACGGCGTGCATTTCTTGGCGTTCGCAAGGAGTGGTGGGCGATTGGGATAGGGATAGCCTGTGATGCGGGTCGAGCGGCGTGCTCAGGGCATTCGCATCTTGCAGACCAAATCTTTCAAGAATTCTCTCGATGTAAGCGCGTTGTGAGAACGATATTGTGCGCGTCTCGCGCACCCATTTCACCTCTATACCCAATAGCCAATGCAGGTCGCCCAAGTCCTTGATTTTGAGGACCGTACGTAGCTCGTTCTTGAATTCAAGGATCGCGCTTTTCGAGCTTCTGGCCATGGTCAGGTCGTCTACGTCGACCGCGACGATAAGCGCGTCCTGTCCGGCATACCTGTGAAAGACTGCGTGTTCCGTCTCGCAGCGCGTGAACCCAAATTGGTTCATGAACCCGCGCAGCGTGTCGTACCATTCCCTACCGGATTGCTTCAGCCCGTATATCGCACGGTTGAGCCGGCAGACCTTGTGCTCATTTCCAGGGGCTTCATATCCCCTGGCCTGTCGCATGTATATGGTCTCCGTGATTGGTGCGTTCAAGTACGCGCCATCTATATCCGTTTGTTCGAGTTCCCAGTCGTTCCGGACTGCAATGGCTGCGATTATTCGGATAGCAGAGAGCTTTGCTGTGGGGGAGAAGGTCTCATTGTAGTCAATTCCATGTGTCTGTGAGAATCCTTGCGCGACGAGCCTCGTTTTTCGATCTACAACCTTTCCCTCCGCGTCATGCTTGTAATGAAACACGAGCCTGCTCCCCACGATGTTCGTGCCATCCGGGGGCTTCGACGAGGTCCCAGGTGCGCAGCGCCGCGTGTTGGTCCAACTCCCGCCTGATCGACGCATCCCACTGTGGCCAGTCAGCGCGGGAACAGGCGTCATCGAGGTTAGTCGGGTCGGGCCCTGGGCTGTGCGCTGTGGCAGCGGTCGTGTGCCTAGCAGGGTGACGAGGCTCCCCCTCAGCTCTGGCGATCTCCCCTCCGCCCCCTGTCAGCGCGACTAGGGCTGAGTCGTTTGTGGGCATCGGCAGACCTCGGGGGTACGCGGGTGCATGTGGATGACCTGTGCTGCTGCCCACGCCGTCCGCGATCCCCCGCACGTACGCGGACGGTTTCCGCGTGCGGTGGCCCCTTCCTTGGGGCGGGTCTGCCGGGAGATCCGTGGCCTCGAATTCCTCGAGGGGGTCGATTCGCCCGGTGTCTGCGGGGCCTGCTTCCGGGTCCGGGGTTGTAGTGGCGGGTGCTGGTGGGGTGCGCGAGGAGCGGGAACGCCGCCGACAACGTCCTGAGTGTCTGGAGCGGACGACTCCCCCTCAGTCAGACCGTCGTTGGGGGTCACATGGACAAAGGCGTCAAACGTGACGTTCCTTTCGACTGTGACGCGGCGTTTCCCGGGCCAGTAGACCCTGTGCCCTTTGCTCTCATCGCTATACCCCACCCATTTTCCTTCATCCGCCTTCGAGTCTAGCTTACTGCTGCTTTCTTTTAGAACATAGACTCTAGTTCCCCATTCTGGTAGGTCCGTGAGATCCGGCTTCACGCCGTGCACAATCTCATACGGCGTCCTGCCGTTGAGTGCACGCGTTGAAGTCCGGTTTTTCAGCCAGACCACGTGCTGTACCGCTTCAGTCCACAGAAACTTCGGTAATCCAGCTGCCAGGAGCATTGCACGTGCGTGTTCTAGCAGCGTCCTGTTCAAACGTTCTGACACGCCGTTTTCTTCAGGGGTATCATGCACCGTGAGGCTCCGGGTCGTCCCCTTTGACTTTAGGTGGGCCGTGAAGGCGTCGGAGAGGTATTCTCCCCCGCGGTCAGTCTGTAAGCATTTTATTTTTGCGTTATATTGCGTCTCGACCCACGCCTCGTACTGCTTATAGCAGTTGAACGCGTCGCTTTTCCTAGCCATTGGTACCAGGTAAGTCCACCGGTTATAGTCGTCGGTGAAACTGACGAAATAGTCCTTTCCGTCGTAGCTCTGGGGGTTTGCGGGCCCCCAGACGTCCGAGTGCACTTTTTCGCCGAATTTGGTGGCTCGCGGCCCCTCCCGTTTCTGTGGCACGGATTTTCGGGTAGGTTTGGCTTGTGCACACTCCATGCAAAAGCCTGGCTGACTCGCCATGTCGAGATCTAGTCCAGTGACGATTTGGTCTCGGATGAGCTTGCGAGCGGCCTGGGGCGATATGTGTCCCATCCGGCGGTGTAACTCGTCCAATGTGAGTACTTTTCGTGTAGTACTCGCTGCTGCTGCAGTAGACTGATGTTCTACTTTATACAGGCCATTCGAGAGTGGGATTTGACCAAGTAACATTCCTTTCTTGTCTCGAATTAAACATTTCTGATTCTTGAGTAGAACAGTGTAGCCAGCCGCGTCGCATCGCGTTAGGGAGATGAGTGTAAACGCGAGATCGGGACAGTACAGTACGTCCTTCAAGGTAACGTACGTTGTCGTTCTACCGTTAGGTATTCCGATCTTCATGCTGCCTATCCCGGTAGCCTTGAAGACTGTCTTGTCCGCGGCAGTGACCGTCTGTGGTGCAATCTCATTGAAGGTGATGAAGCGATGCCTATTCGGCGACATGTGGCCTGACGCGCCCGAGTCGTACACGTCGACTTCTCGCCCCGTTGACCGACTCGTTCCCCGCGCAAGCGCGGTCCCAGCGAGCGTCGCGGTAAAGGCGAAATCCTCGCCTTCTACTGCTGCGTTCGCCAAGTCGCCTCCTTTCTTGTCCTCGCCCTTTTTTTCTTTTTTCTTGCCTTTAGAACGACAGTCTGCTTTGAGGTGCCCCTTTTTGCCGCACTTCCAACATTCCACATCTGTCCGCGTGGTATTGGAACCACTGCTGCGTGGCTGGTGCTTTCCACGACTCTTGACCACCGCGAGTGCGTTCTCACTTGCCTTCAATTGTCGTTCTTCGATTGCTAATCGCTCAAACTCGTCGATTAGAGTGCTGACTACCTGGTCCGGTTCAAGTCTTGCCTTTGCGTGAGTCGCCGACATCGTTATCGCATTGATGAGCGGCCGATACGACTTCGGGAGCGAGCCGAGGATGACGGTGACAAGGTCGTCATCGGTGAGTCCCGCGTTCATCCCTGCGAGTTGCTCCTGCATTCTCATGAGGGATTCCAGGTGCGTGCGGACGTTCGATTCGTCCTCGCATTTCAGCTCGTACATGCGTCGTCGCATGTCAACCTTGACCGTGAGTGCCCTTGTCTCGTGCTTTGCACATACGGCCTCCCAGACCTCCTTTGCTGTCGCTAGGTTGCGGACTTCGATGAGGACGCTATCGGGGACAGTGGTAAATATTTGTGCCATTATCGCTGCCTCGCGCTGATTGTAGTCATCCCAGCGTTTCTCGAGATCCTCTAGGTCCTCTTCCTCCTTGTCTGTGAGCGTGTAGCCGTTAGGGTACGTCGGGAGCGTGCGAGGGATCCGAGCAGTCCCTTCTAGGTGGCGCTTCGCACCACGGGTCGCCGCCAGCGTAGCTAACGTCTGGCTTTTCCAGGTGACCCAGTTCGTGCCGTCCCTGGCCAGCTTCGGGACGACGAACGACTTGAAGGTGGGAGTAGACGTTGTGGGCTCTGCGGGGCCCATAACCTGTAGCGGTTATGCGCAGTATCTAATAGTATGAAGCCTCAGTGAACGGCCAGTTCACTGAGTGTATATAAGTACTCTACCTAATAGTATGAAGCCTACATGACAGTAAGTATACCATTAGGATACATAATGGGATGGGGGCACGTACCTCAGTGAACGGCCAGTTCACTGAGGGGTTAGCGGTTGTGGAGCGAGTAGATATAGGGCCTCGGTCATACTTGACCGAGGCCAGTAATACTATTTTACTATACGATGATAAATCCTTCCCCCTAACCTACTTGGCCCTGCGTTCTCCGCTTACCGACCCTGACTCCAACACTCATCCCACATGGTAAATATCTATCCGACTTGGTTAGCTGTAGTTTGAATCATGCAACAAAAACACTCAAATTCCCATTCCTGGCGTATGACTTGCAGGAACGCGATCGCAGCCAGTGGATTATTAAGGTGATCCGGAAGCCGCCACGTATCCGTCCAGGGGTAGCGCGGGAAAACACCACGTCAATAATTATGTACCAGTTCGTCTCCATGTCACAACCATCATGACTACCTCCCTCGACCACCTCAAACAGTCCGGCACCGTCGTCGTATCCGACTCTGGCGACTTCGAGTGTGAGCCTTTCGCCGAAGGTTACGTTGATGATAATGAAGGCCTGATTATGAGCTTGCATAGCCATCGATGTCTACAAACCTCAAGATGCGACGACGAACCCGAGGTAGGCATCAAGTCTCCCGACGTATTCAAGAGGCCCATAGCGCAATAGTTTGCTCCTCGCTGCGGCGAACAAGCCCGCCTACGCTCACCTAATCGACGAGGCTATTCAGCATGCCAAGAAGTCAAGTGCAAACGTGGAGACTCAAGCTAACGTCGCTGTTGACCGTCTTGTTCGTCGTACTGTCTTGCGTTCATATGCAGCGCCATCCTGATCATGGGGGTTTTTTTTAGCTCGTGGGTTTTGGCAAAGAAATCCTCAAGATTATCCCCGGTCGCGTTTCCACAGAAGTCGACGCTCGTCTCTCCTTCGATAAAGAAGGCACCAAGGCCAAGGTGAACGGCATTCATTCATACTCTCGCAAAAACATTTGTCAATCTAACTCCACCTCGCACAGGCCAAAGAGCTCATCGCGCTCTACGAGTCGATCGGTGTGAAGAAGGAACGTGTTCTGATCAAGATCGCGTCGACGTGGGAGGGAATTCAGGCAGCCCGCGAGCTCGAGCGTGATCACGGCATCCACTGTAACCTCACCCTGCTCTTCGGCTTCGCCCAGGCCGTCGCGTGCGCCGAGGCGGGCGTCACGCTCATCTCGCCCTTCGTCGGCCGCATTTTGGATTGGTACAAGAAGAACCAGCCCGGGAAGCCTTACGAGGGCGACGATGACCCCGGGGTGCAGTCTGTGAAGAAAATATTTAACTATTACAAGCAGCACGGATATAAGACGATCGTCATGGGTGCTTCCTTCCGTAATGTAAGTAAGGCGCTTGGGTGGTGTGAGGCGGGATCTGGGATCTTTGCTGACGAGATGCGTGCATAGACTGGCGAGATCAAGGCGCTGGCGGGTGTGGACTTCCTGACCATCTCCCCGTCATTACTCGATGAACTACAAAAGTCAACCGTCCCCGTGCCCAACAAACTCGACGCCGCCGCCGCTGCCAAGGCTAACCCGATCCCTAAAGTCTCTTACGTGGACGACGAACCCGAGTTCCGTTGGGCACTTCTCCAGGATCAGATGGCATTTGACAAGCTGCACGAGGGGATCAAGAAGTTCGCGGAGGACGGCGCGACGCTCAAGGAGATACTGAGGAAAAAGCTGACGGCGTAAAACGAGATAATAAGTAGGTGGGTGGAGTGAGTGGGCCGCATGGCAGAGGTTTATAAAGTACATCAGACAACATTTCTATAGACTTGTACTATGTATCAGATCGGTAGCAATTATAAAGTATAGGTGGTCTCTGTAGATGTCGTTTACGCTGATAAACCATACGCATATCGAAACTAGTGACTGCATCTTGCGCACGCCTTCGGTGCGGCAAAGAGGGAATCATTGGCATATGTTTTCCTGGTCTCAGAGCTTGAGTTCAACTTTAGGAACTGCAGTAATGATTATTACCAGAGCGAGCGCCCTGTGGAAGTGTGTTGATGATACTCGTCGCCGATCTACAGATGTAGACGTTGAGGTGAATCACTCGTATATGCTACAGACTCTTGAAAACCGTGTCAGCCGTTTCTTCCTCATTCGCTACTTGAGAGGTGCGCTGTGAAACCCTCTCTACACCAAATATCTAATAAAAATTTCAGTGGCAATATGCACTTGGACATTCTTCCACTATTTCCTAAATATCCAGGATGAGGTCGAGCTCGTTTGGATTGCCCCCAATAGCGTCCCAAAGTTCATGGTCCTGGTCTATCAGTATTGCCCCCTTATATACACCCTTGGGGCATATGGTATGTATCTATCCAAAATTTGTTCGCCTGTCGTAAGGGCCATACTAACGAGATTCTGGCGGCGCGAGTAAGCCTTGCAGCCAGTTCGCGTCGGTGGAGAAGGGCATGATGTTAGCATTCTTGTATCAGTAAAGATACATAATAAGTGACTGTCAAGGGGTATACTAAGTGTTCTGGGCAGTGAGGATGCTGAAGTTGGAAGTGGAAGTGGAAGTCAGTGATTCAGAGTTTTAAGTATCGTGTCTGGGCCTTTGCTGCGTGTCGGCGTTGGCATGCGTCATAGGAGCGGAGCGTACTACATTACGTCAAGAAAAATACGTGCCCTTGCACGCGCCTCGAACATCGCGTTCTCTGGTACGCTACACATTCAACCGCGTTTCCGCGTGTTGCGCTGAGCTTCACTGCTCGCATAGCCTCGGCTCCCGCTAGACGCATCAGCGTTCACGTCCTACTAGTAGCTTATTCAGCAGTCGCCTTTCGACCCTGTACATCGCCCTCCCTCCGCCCAACCCCGTCCTCCCTCCCCGCCCCGCTCCTAGCGTGTCCCGGTCTGCGCAGGCAAATCTTATCATAAATACTTAGATCACGCATAGCAGCCCAGCACGCCGGCGCACGGTTGCTTTGTGGATATTGGGCGCAAACGCGTCCACGCGCATAGAGCCCAACTGCTGATTCAGTCCGCCCGAAGCTCGCAGAATTACCATGTGCATCCCAGTATGAAGCACTGAAACCACGTCCTATCCACGCATCCTCGACCTTTCTGGCTCCCGGGGGATCGTGATATACTGCCTTCCGCACCGTAACCCTCCACTACACCACCAACATCGCCGCTCCCTGTACCAAGCTCACGGAAACCACGCAGAATAGGTCAGAATGGTGGCTTAGGTGCTTTGATTTGAAGTTACCTTGTGTACAATACTTAGCCTGTCAACGATCCTGAAGAGTGCGCCGCCCAATCGTTTCCCATTGTGCGTGTTATTCAGTTGTGTAAAGCCGAACAGGGCACTCTGGACCTCCCAGGAACCAGGTGTCGACTCCTGTATCCAATGGCCGGTGACCGCAAAGTATGCATCGGCATTGGGGGGAGGCCTGCCATGCATCACAGGTGAGACTGATAAGTCCCTTCACTGTCCCCCCCTGCCATAGTATATGAATGAGATATAAAGTGATGGAGGTGGTGGAAAACTCATGTTAAGTCTCTTTTTGAGATTCATCAGCTGCGTCCTGAATTTACTCATGATCTCATCACATGTTCCATTGCATGTAGGAAGGATGACACCTTTCATTGCCTGTGCCCCAATATCAATCATTTTCTTGAATGATGGATGGGTTAGGGCCTGAATCGGCTGTATGCACCCAGGTGAGAGACCACAGCTTATCTTTCACACAATGTGACTCACCTGGTCCATGATAATCAGCCATCCTATTGCTGCATCACAGAATACCGTACTGGTAAATGGAACTACATGCTCTTTTTTAGGAATTTCCTTCAAGTGTTCATTGAGCGTTCCTTGCTGAAATCTTGCCACAGCGTCTTCCTGCACTTGCTTAGCCTTCAATACCTTGGGGAGCTTTGATTCAAAGTTGTGAGTATATGCCCACGTGTCATATTTAGCCTGTATGATCTACTCAATCAGCCGTCCAAGACCGAACCTGACCTTATGGTTGTCTAGCAACTCAATATGTCGACGTAGGGTCATTGTGTCACTGACGAGTCTTAATCTGGACAAATGACAGCATGTGATTTCACAACCCAGATATCAATCCGACGCACTTACCCACAGATTTTACAAGCACAACATTTCCGAACTTTTCCATCCTTGCCAGTCAGAGCCGCTAGTTCTTCAAAAAATTCGCTTAGGTCACGATTTGCATCCTTTGGAATCGTCTTCGTCGATGGTGCAGCAGAGAGATCGACGATATTGATGTCAGCGAGCAAATTGTCGGCATCAATGTCAATGGGATCTACAGCTGACTTGTGGTGCTTCATAGCTGGGCAACAATGCAAGGTAAGCCTACTAAACCATCTGAACCGAGAAAATTCCGCTTACTATGCCTTTGTTTCTTCTTATGCTGGGTTTGGTTCCACCAGTTGAATCACTGGAATTTTCTCTCTCGTCCGCTGCAAGTTCTGAGTCGGTGAGTTCAAGAATGTTGAGCGTCTTCCTCTTATTCACACGGGAAGAGCTGTTGTCTTCAGTTGTTTCACCAGTTGTTTGAGCAGATCCCTCCTCTGCAGCCAGTTCACCAATGCTCTCTGGCGATAGAGCAGAGGGCAGTCTGGCCACGGCGAGCCGTTTGGCAGCAGCATGTGAAGCAAGTGCCAGAATGGACACATTTCTGGGGTCGGTGACCTTCTCTGTTGCAGTAATTCTGCGCTTCAGTCAACTGCTGTTGGTGATCCCCAACATACATCTTCAGGCAGGAGGGAAAATTGAGGGAAAGAACTCTGTTTAATGTATATACAGTTGCCGTCCAAATTGAGGCAAAGGTGTACCATATAAGTGCCGCAAAGCCCGGGCTTAAGCCCAGGGCCTGGGCTTCCGCAAATTAGAAGCCCAGCCCATTTGGTGGGCTCAAACAGGGCTTGGCTTGGGCTTGAGGTTCTGGCTATGTACTCTTCTTGCGCTTCTTCCTCGTGATTGACAACATGCCGCCGTCCCTGTGATGCTTCTGTACTCGGAGTTTAGCGCTGGATGCTTCCATTGATTGTGTTTTCTGCTGCTTCCGTCGTTCTGTGCGCCGGTGATACCTCCGGTCCCCGCTTGCTGTACGGCACAACCCCTTTTGTGTGTGCATTCCGTGGAGGAGGAGTGTGGAGACGGTTATGTTCTATTATTTTCGCCATCTGCCATTCTTTTCGATTTTTAGTTTTAATTCTTGCTCTCCACGCACACCAGATAGTCGCTGACACCTACTCACAGGGATGATAGGATGCCTTCCAAGCCGCGCTGCTCCGCATACTGGTGGAGTTTGGCCAAGAGCATGGCCGTGTTGCAAGGTGTGCCGCACCGGACTGCCTCGGCAGATAGTACGAGCAGTACTGGGATGGGTGCTATCGCTGCATCAGCCATGTAAGAGATAAGGAAGAGCCCTGCGCTGCTGTACCTTAAGCCGCAGCACAGATAGAGGAGAACGCATATGAGGACCTTGTGGATGGAGGGATGGGAATGGGGATGCAGCCGCCTCAAGGGTGGTGACCACCTCACTCACAGACAAAAGGTGGGTCCCCTGTGCTTAAGTCCTCCTCTGGTCGAAGATAGAAATATACAGGAGAGGGCTCAAGACGATGATCACAGTGAGAATAAGTTTTGCACAAGATGGACATATGATAATTGAACTGGGGAATATACATGTGAATGTAAACTATTTATATCGAATGCTCATATGATATCAGCGAATAGGAAAGAGGCTGTCTGGAGTCAGGGTTGGATAGGGGTGCACAGTCATGATACAGAATAGATGAAACACAGATCCAATAGAATGGAAGAGGAGTGCGAACAGAAACAACAGGAAGGAAAGGGGATGAAGGTACTTATGTACGAAAACACGCCTGAGGACCTGCATATATGCTGCCTTGCATGGACTCTTCGTCTGCTGGGTTGGTCCCACGCGATCTACGGACAGGACATTCTGCGAATGCATTCCGGCCATACGAACACCTAAAGGGGTTGGATTGGGAAGGTGATGGGACCAGTGATGAACCATCAAGCTGGGTAAAGGATGTCGATCATGTTTGATGGCGTACCTGCTGGCGAATGTGACGAAGGGTGAATGGAATGATCATAGAAGAGGCGTGGCCGAAGGGAAGGGCGAAGCCGCGTGAACATAGAGGAGGATCAGGAAAAGGGATAATAGGGGTAGCTGGGTACAAGAAATAAACGAGCCACATCATCCAATCATAGGGACACCCGACTGGGTCTGAGCCAGGAAGGTGATAGGACCCATGATGAACCATTGAGCTGGGGAAAGGACGTTGATCGAGTTTTGATGGCGTGGCTACGTGTGAATGACGCGGGAAGCGAATAAATGTTTGGCGAATTCGGCGAGGAGCTAACAGAGAGAATATAAAAGTGGAGTGATGAAGTTACTGGGTATAAGAAATAGATGGGTCATGACAGTGAGCCACAGTGGCCGAGAACGCATCCTTATGGAGGATAATCATAATGGTTATGTAATACAGCATATATGAGTATATAATATATACCATAAGAGTATTGATAACAACATATAGGAATATATAATAGTATTTATAAGGAGAATAATAGATGTTATTAGATGATTCTGTATATATTTAAACATCTCGAAGATATATATGCATATGAGAGAGTATTAGACTACAAGATAGAGTAACAGATACTTGGAGAGATACTTGTAACAGATATGAGTAGGAGTATTAGTATGACTAGTTATAATAAGAGAGTATTAGACTACCATATGGAGTAATAGTAGTTGTGTAGATATTTGTAATATATATGAATAGTTATAATGATATAGTGTATATTAAAAGTGGGTAGAAAAAATAAGAAGAGGCGTAAAAATCAAAAGAGGCGTTCTCGTCGGCGGAGCGGCCGCTTGGGGAGGGACAAAATAAAATTTATTTATAGCCCAACAATAAGATTGGCATATACTTTCGTCCTCTTCTTTTCTATAATATGAGAATAAAATGGGTGAAGCTACAGGTAATAAAAAGTTGTGAGCATCCACCTATGGACAGGAACGAGTTCCGATTGGGGCAGGTTTGATTTGGCTGGGGGTTTGGGTTTGGGTTTGGGTTTGGGTTCGGGGAGTGTGGAAAGGGAAAGTGGAACAGAGGAAAAAGATAAAGGAAAAGAGAAAGAGACAGAGGAAAAAGTGGAAACAGGATCAGGTTCGGATTCGGATGATGGGGATGAGGAAGACGAGTGGAATGATGGGGGAAAGAATGTGGATGAGGATGCGACTCTGGAAGATAACTAAACTACTGTTTTCGGTTTTCTATCCTAATGTGAATCTTTTTTCTTGGTACTTTTTGTTTCAGAATCGGGATCAGGAATGGAAGTGAAATGAACAGACAGAGAGAAGGGAGGAGCTGAGAACTACAAGCGTAGCTATTAGGCAAAACGGCCAAGATAAAACATAGCAAAAGAGTGTTTTGTCTAACTAAGAAAGTGACCGTCAAATGAGTGAAAGGAAACGGGAGAGCCAAAGCTCGGGTTCAAGGAACCCATGGTACAGGCTTGGCAGGGTAGGCCAAGTGGAAGTCAGTCACAATCTCGGCTGTGTGGCTGAGCTCAGTCGCAAGGACCCATGACATCTCTTCACCGGTACCTTCATAACCAGCCCAATGGACAAGGTACGGGAGGTTACATGGTCTATGGCGTCAGTCGATTTTGGAATCAAGAATCTTGGAAATCTCATACTCTGTCTTGCCGTCAATCTCAACTGGAGGAGGCGGGGACTGAACCCGATTCGGGATGGCGTTCAGAATAGCAGGTTCGAGCATAGAGACATGGAAGACCGGGTGGACCACCTGAAGGCTATCCGGCAGGTGTATAAGGTAAGCTCGGGATCCAGCCTGGCCAATACTCTCAACGGGGCTGAGGTACGTTTCAGGCAGCTTCTTCAGGGGCTGGGTTGTTCGGCAGAACTGCGCGTTTACAAACACGAGGATCCTACTGTGAACTCGGGAGCGGGAGCGCGTTGCGCGTCGGCTGAGACCTGGTACCAAGATTGAGTGGATTTGATTTGCTCTTTCAGGGCAGTGTGAAGCTGGTCAAGGTCAACTGTGAAGTCTCAGGCTCGGGAGGATGTGAGGTCCCATTCAGGGTGAACCGTGAGGTTCAGGTTGTATCCCTTGTTGGCAAAGAAGGGTGATATGCCGGTAATTGCACTGGGAGCATTGTTGTATGCAAACTCGGCAAGTGGTAACAACTTGGACCAATTGTCCTGCTGATAATTGCAATACACACGAAGGTACTGTTCCAGAGTTTGGTTGACAGTGCAAATATTTTCTTGGCACTTGCATTTCTTTTGGTAAATGGTTCAGTGGCCATATTTGCTGTTTTTTTTCTATAACTCAATGTGGCATTTTAATTGTTGGTACATGAAATTCACGATACACATATACTATTTTGGATGCACGAACGAGGCTTTAGCGTGCCAACCTGAACCGACCCGGTTCGGGGGACCCCCCGAGCGTAGCGAGGGAGGGGAGGGTCGGTGAATGGTTGGTCCTCTTCATGCGCCCGGGAGAAACAGTAAAATTTACGCTCAACAATTTTTTAATCTCTTAATTGGTATTTTTCTAATTACTCATGTACACGAAGCCTTGTGGGTGATGAGGGGTGCGCCGGAGTTTGAAGCGTCGGAGTGGGGATTTAAGGTCACCCCTACGCAATGAGAGCCCATGACTCGGATCAGGCACCAGACTCTGCAACGGAGCCTGATTTATTTATGTACTAGGACGACACAGCATGCTGTAATTGGAACCGTCGTGCGATCATGCGCAGTGCGCACTGGCAGTGATGATGCACGAGGACTGGCATTCGTGATGCGTCTGGAATATTAGGCGAAAATTACATAAGATGACTCTGCGAGCGCACGTGTCACTCACAGTAGCGCCATAGAGGTACCTTTTGTGGTCCGGCGACAGAAAACGATCCGCAAGTTGCAGCATATGGATATATTATCCCAAGGATCCTGGAGCTTTGATGGGAAGTGTCAGGCAAGTTGACTTAAGCTACTAGGCCCTGGGGCAACGTGTTGGGGGAGGGAGGGTGGCGACCACAATCCTAACGTCAACGGAATGGAAGGTGTCACAACGCTGTTGTCACATTTTTTTGCTGGATGTGATAGGCGTAATTAATTGGCCTATGACCATTCGCAGTGGAAAACCAATTGCTGGCTCACTCCACAGGATGCCAGCTGCGCCGTTAGCAAAAGCTCTCATGGCACAGTACACCATTAAGACATAAGCAGTCTAACCGTTGGTCCGTATCCACAAAGTGTGACCTCAGATAGCTCGGATGTTCTCGCTGAAGTGCGAGTGAATGTCCTCGGAGAGGGAACAGATAATGTCCTGTGGTTTAAGAGGAGATCCTCACTCTGTTCTCTTTGGATCTCCTCTACCTCAGGTGCCGCTCTAGGGAGTAGAGCACCTGTTAGAGTCGCCCTTACAGTAGAACAGAGTCACCCCCTGAAGACCGACGGTTCGGACTGGGCGTACCGAACGCGATGGGTTTCCACGTTGCGTACGTCGCTTCCGTGACGTCCCTCTTCCTCCTTGAAGACAGACAGCCTGGCTGGAGATTGCGCAGACCGAACGTGGAAGGATCCCACGTTGCGTTAGCAGCTGCCACCGGTGTCTCTCTTCGAGGCCTTTTCCTCGTGTTCCCACGAGAGAGTGTACCGTTCTGGACGGCACTATAAACCGCTGCGCAATGCCAGCAGGGTGCACTGCCCTCTGAAGGCCAAGGCAACACCATAAACCACCAACCCCCTATATCTTTATTCCGAGCTATCTACATCCGAACACCTTGGTGTTGACTACGTACTGTACATTCCCACCCACGACACCACACTTCTACCCGCTCTTCACACACCTTGAAACCACATCCTCGCACCCGACCACCCTCGTGTCCCCTATATCCGACCTCCATCCACAGCGCGATCCCTCTCTCCGCTTCTCGTCTTCATTCTTTGTATTATACTCTGTCGAGGAAGGAAACAGCGAAGCAGGCTAGATGAGGAGCGTCGTATGAGTTGTCAAACGTGACCACGGCATGGCGACTGAGGCATTGTGCTGCTACCACAATCGGAGCCACACCGTCAGCCAGCGTGGTGCATGTGAGCCGTGGCATCGACGCGGACAACATAACGACAAGGAGGAACGAGATGATGACGCAGACCAGAGAGGCGCATGAACACCGACCGATGCGGTACAGGACAGATGCACACTCGTACACCTGCGTCTGGCCGCCCTGACGAGTCACCGGGATCTAGCGATGCTGCGCCCGTCATACTGGTTGGGCCACCATCCCTACGCATGGCCGGCCCCACTTGTGCGCCCCATGGCGCAACGACAGGTCGAGCCGAGCGTCATGTGCGCGCTGTAAGGCCGCGCAGTATGGCTGAGCAGCGAAGTCCCACCTCTTCGCAAGGGTGGCGTATTCACCAACATCCCGCCAGAGATGCACGGGCCTGGATGAACGCACCCCGGCCGTGCCTTGTCCCTGCACAGCAAGCCAGACACCTTGTCAAGGCCGCCTCCACCTCGACTACAACGGGCCGTAAGAGCTGCCGCAGACCTGTGTAGATGTGCGTCTCTCCATGCTCGTCACACCGGCTGCGCACTCCTACCACAGCGCTCTCGGCATCGGACCACACAGGTAATATGCCGCACCGCGCACCCGCTGGTCGACACTGCGACCACCGTCCGTGCGGCAGCCCCCATGTGCCCTCCCCACAGTCACGGCCCATCCACGTGCACGCACGCCGTCACCGGCCTCAGCTGTGCCCCTCCCGCTCCGCCTGATCAACGATCCCGCCGTCAGCGAGCGCATGACGCACGACGCTCCATCCAGTGCCGACATCTCGATGGACCCACAGGGCACCGCGAGCGCCCCGCCACGCGTCCATCGTGCTGCACCGCGACGACCCGCCCCATCTCAAGATCCTACGAGGCCTGGTGCCCTACAGCGCCAGCAACAGCAGCTTGGAACACTGCTGCCGCATTACCACCCATGCCGCACCCATCACAACGCCATGGATGTGCATGAGGTCTGCACCAACAAACACGCCACCGCACGCCCTTCGCAGCCACACGGCAGCAGGACGCAGCGCCATGCCCGGGATGCAGGCATACCCGTCAGCGCAGCCGTGGAAATGCTGAGGTTGCAGATAGAGCGCGTGCCCGAGCAGAAGCGGCCACCACTTGCAAAATGCGCAGCGGCGTTCTCGCACCTTGTGGGCCAACACACACCTACACACAACGCGGTGCTGCCCGGCCCTGTACCAACGTCCGCGCTGCTGTGCTTGCACGTACTCGCCTCCACCAGGACACCCTACGGGCCCTGGGCCTTACAGCGGCAGCAGCGGCCAGAGACCCAGCCACCGCGCCGCACGCGTCACGACGTCGACGAACGCGCGCGAGGCCCCGTACCGACGGACATGCCGCCGTGCGCCGGCGCGCCACCCGCTCACGCACGCACAAACGTACACGTATGTCCATCAGCGTAGCGGTGGGAACGCCGAGGTTGCAAAGGAGCCCACCCTCACGCAGAGGTGGCCGCCGCTCGCGAAACACGCAGCGGCACTCCCGCACCTGGTGGGCCAACATCGCCCGACCGCGCGACTTCACTCCACGTGCGGCTCACGCATACAGGGGCGTGCACAGACACACAGCGCGAGGCCGCGCTGCCACCCAGACGATGTCGCCACGAGAGACCCGCATGGCACGCAGGCCAGGCAGCTCGCCGATCGCCACGCGACGCACCCGGGCCTTGTCGAGGGTGACCGCGTGCCGCCAGGCTCCTGCCATGTCACGACAAACGTGCGCCACGCGTGCCAGTGTGTATGGTGCCACGCAACCCCCGTCTCTTCGCCCACCACGCTGCAGCGCGACACCCCGCCCCATGTCGGATTTGCGCAGCTGGTGCTGACGCATGCGGCATTTCATCCAACGAGCGAAGCGCAGGTCTATCCACCTGGCACGTACCCTGTCATCCCGCCACTCCGCTCCTTTCAACCTCCTGTGTGCCTTAGGACGTACGAGGTGAGAACGCACCCGGTGCCGACACCCCTGCAGCCGCCCTACCGCTCATGCCGCATGCATCACGATGTCGCAAACATGCACGAGCACACCGACAGATGCACTAGCATGCGCTGGCGCACCCACTCACGCGCGATGAGTGTTGTATGTAGCCGTCGCAGTCATGACCCCCATGCGTGGTCACTTGGTCTCCGTCCTCTCGGTTCCCGTCTCCAGATGGTCTCTGTCCCTGGCGTATTCCACTGGACGCTGAGAGCCGTGGCGTCAGTCCACACGGAGCAAAGGGAAGGACCGCCCCACCTGTCACGCATGCATCCGCGTCATGCTTGTCCAGCTCCCAGCACCCTCGTCACTGCATGCGAGGAGGATTTTGGGAGGAGGCCCAGTCACATCGGGACGCTGTGGGCTAGGAGAGGGGTGAGAGACAGGCAGCACTGCCTTAGAGTGTGCCTCCATGGCTGTTGGTGTATGCGTAGGGAGCTCTGGATGTGCCACAAGCAGCATGACGGCAACACCCTCGACATTGTGTGTGGCATCATACGATGCACGCTCACTGTCGGGAGGGCCAGGCGCATTGCCCTAACACCAGTGCATAGAGGTGCGGCGCATGCATGACCCGCAGGCCCTCAGAGGCTACAGGCTCTGGTGCCCTTATGACTCCACCACCAGCAGCCTGGGACCCTGCCGTTGCGCTACGGCCCACGCCACATGTGTTACTATGTCATGAACGCGCGACGAGGACCCGTGCCAACAGACGCGCCGCCGTGTACCGGCGTGCCCGCACCCACTCGCCGATGCATGCACGTGCACGGGTGGACATACCGAGCGGCAACCTCACAGCCATGCAGCAGCAGGTCGCAGCCCCGGCACGCCTCCTGCATTTGCGCCGTGTCCCCGGCGGTGTGTGTCCGTCACTGCCACTTCCAACCCTCGCCTGGCTCCTCATGCCCCAGTCACGCATTGTCTCGCCTCTCCTGCTCCTAGGCAATGCCATGTGACACCGAAGGCAGCAACCACGCCACGCAGCCGGCGCGCCTTCCGGAGGGCGGCAGGCCAACTGCGTGCGCGTGCATTGCGCCTCGGACGACGCGTCAGACAACGCGGTAGGCAACGCTACGCAGTCATCGCGAGAGGCCACAACAACACCAAGTGCGACTGTGGAGACGGTGACGCAGCGAAGCACGACGAGGACCCCTCAAGACACGACCCAGATTGGGGTCCACGCAGACACATGCACCAGTCACTGTGCGGTCTCATGCAAGCGCTGGCGGGTCCACCAGAGCGCGCTCCACGCAAGGAGCATGCGTTCATCGCGCCCAACTCATGGATGAAAGGGTCGCGGATGCCAGTGAGGGCATTGACAGCGGTGCCAGTTCAGACCTTACGGCAACCACGCCCTGCGCAACGCCCAGCACAGCGCAGCCGTTAACACCCCGCACACATGTGCACAGCTCCACGCATGCACAAGCTCAGCAAGCACCTACATGCGCCTCATGTGTGCCTACTGCGAGCCTTGCGCAGGCTCGATACGCCTACACCACATGCGCGAGTCCAGCCAATGGTGTAGTCGCTGGGGCACCATCCCTTCCTGCTGGCCCGTGAGTCACTACAATGCACCCCCCATGACAGTCTCTCACGTGGCCATGCACAATGCGAGTGTGCATCGATGGGAGGCTGTGCATTCCTGTGTGCGTACACAGAAGTGTACGTGACATCGACGTTGCACAGGCGCGTTCCTCATGGGTTCGCTGCGCACCGCCACTCGCATGCATGGGGCTGCACGACACATGCATCAGCATGCCTGCGCTAGCCTGCCCCGTCGCTCACTGGCGGCATTGCCCTACTCGGCAGGGTAGACCCCCACGCGTGTGCATGGCAAGGCCTCATGACCATACAGATCCGCGCCGGTGCACTGCACACCCTGCTTGCGCCGCGAGGGGCGCATCCATGCTCCCCTGTGCGTGCCATTGCGTCCTTCCAGTGCATCCGGCAGAAGTCGCATCCCCCCAACCATTGTGGCTGCGACCGCCCCGCTATTGCACCACGTACCCCGTCTGCAGCCACAGCCCACGCATGCCTCATCGTGCTGCATTGCTGTTGAGGCCCCAGCCATGCATGACTTCCGCGCCAGTTGCCCAACTCCATGGACATGCTGCTGGTGCCGTTCATGCATGCTCACACACATGTGGCACTCCTGCACACCGTCCCACCATGTGCTCGCTGTGGCTTTTCCGTTCGCAGTCCTCATGCCTCCTCCAACTCCTCACACTGTGTCATCCCATTTGGATTGGTGGTTGGGCCAAGCGCTGACTTGCCCTGGAACCTTATGCGTCGGGACGTCGCATCCTAGAGGGGGGGTGATGTCAGGGGACCACCTGTTCTTCCTTTTATTGCCCTTCCTTGCATCTCTTCCTCACACCTCCTTCATTGCATCCTTCCTGTATTCATTCTTCTTTTGTGCATCACCATCAGTGGTGTGACTTGCTTATGTCATTGTGTAGCAGCTATATAGTTTGTCGCTGAGGTAAGGAGATCCTCACTCTGTTCTCTTTGGATCTCCTCTACCTCAGGTGCACCATCCATGTATTTACTTGCTCACTGACTTATATACTTTGGATCTCCTCTACCTCAGGTGCCGCTCTAGGGAGTAGAGCCCCTGTTAGAGTCGCCCTTACAGACGATGCGGAGAAGACGTATTCTGGGTTAGGGACAGTGTTTCCGGTTAGGAAACCAGTTCCATTTTGCACTGTGGCGCAGAAACGCAATTCTCCATCTTGGACGAATGAGATACGGCTTTGCACAATAGTGACGGAGAAAGTGTGATGGGTGGTGAGCCGAAGAACGGCTAATAGATTATTTTGGAGGGCTGGTACATGTAAAACATTTGAGAAAATGATGTCCTGCGCCGTTTTCCCGTCGATTATAGGGGTGAATAGAATCTGCCCCTTTCTGGTCGAATAGACGACTTCATTCGTGGCTAATCGTATGGGAACGCGGTAAGGCTCGTAGTTTCGGAGCCAGTGTCGGTGTGGATTCATATGACTCGTGGCTCCCGTGTCTGTGTTCCAGCGTAAGTCAGCATCGTCGCTGTGGGAGGGGAAAGATAGCTGCAAACTCGCGTTTCCAGCGAGTTCCAGCGTATTTTCGCTCTCTCTGGCTTGATTTGCGGCTTTTCCCTTGTCGTTCTCTTCACTCCTGCGTGCTGGTCTAAGCTCTGGATGAGCGATCCAGCAGCGATCTGGCAGGTGCCCTTGCTTCTTGCATACCGCGCACGTAGGTACAGTACCCTTTTTGCCTCGAGTCGTGGATAATGCGGCTGCCGTTGAGATCGTAGAAGTTCGACGCTTCAGATCTTCGTTTCGGAATGCCGTGGCCACTGTGGTACAGTCAAGGGTGCTGATCAGGAGAAGGGATGACGTGAAAGCCCCGTATTCGGCTTGATCGAGTCCTGTAAGTGCCGCGTGTACGCCGATTTCGTCGATAACGTTTTGCACGGTAAGGGTATTTGGTGCAAGGGCTATGAGATCATTTGTAGCGGTATTGATGCGGGTGATATAATCTGTAAGAGATTCGGCGTCGTCCTTTCATACGTTTAGTAGTTTTTGCATCGCGTGGAATCGACTATTTGCGACTTGCGACTGGTGTGCTGCTTTTAATCTCTTCCACATCTCAACGGGATCGTCCATTACGCCTTCAACGTGGACGTATTGTGTGGGCGATAGGGACTTTAATAAGATGCCGGCCGCTTCCTCCTTTTTCAGTAGCCATTTCTCGGCCTCTGCTGTGTCGGTTGGCCGTTTGAATTCTTCGGTGATAATTCGCCACGCATTGACAGTCATTAGCTTGCCTTGTAGCGTTACCGTCCAAACATTGTAGTTTGTACTTGTGAGCTTCATGCTCTTCGTGCGGTTTTCCGCTTCTGAATCTGACATGGCGATGACTTATTCTTCGATTACAGCGCGGGGCCCATAACCTGTTAGCGCAGTGGTATCTGAGTTCGGAGGAAGATAAGTATGATTCTTCCTTTCTACAAGATACTATTAACTTGCCTGAGTTCGGAGGAAGATAAGTATGATTCTTCCTTCGAACTCAGCGGCGTTCTACTGTATAGTACCAGCGGCTGACTAATACCCTGACTGTATCATATGACGTAACAGAAAGTTCTACTGCAGACGAACAGACTGTCCCATTACGTTCCGTCAACGCTGTTACTGCGTATTTCCCTGCTATAGATGCGACTCGTGCATATGTGACCACAGAGATGGAGAACATGGTCGTGTCGGGGGTTGCTACATTGGCATGTTTGTTGACGCTACATTGGCGTATATACTAAGTCTATTTCATATAGAACCAGTCTTTACTGGTGTCGTCTCTTCAGATGGCGTTCAATTTTCGCCAGTTACCCGAACTTGTGCAATCTCTAGTCCATGATCTGACGGAGACCGTACAGATGCGGATTCAATCCACATTCGGTGTTTCACGCATTTCAAAGGAGTCTGGTTCTAAAGGTAGTTTTCCTGTCAGTCTTACTCGGACTATGCTCAACTAGTTGATGCGAAGATACTTCTCCAAAGTCTCATGTACAAGTCCCGAGTGTGGACTGAGCCCACAAGTTTGACAGTACCGCAGTGGACATCAACCTTGTGGACACGTCTCGAAACTCTCATTCAGCAATGAGGACCTTGCAAACTGCTGCATCAAAGTGCATAATGGCCTCTTTTACCTATGTAAATCGATTGAAGGTTGCTGCTAGGTTCATACCTTCGAAAAGGTTCTGGATCTGAAAAGGGATCCAGCATCACAGACGCCATGGATGAGGCGATGAAGGTGTGGTGTTTTAGTGTTTTAGTGATCCTCCTGTCTGTGAAACCCCTCCAACCAGCGCTTAGACAATAAGCCAAGCTCTACATTCTGGACCACTCTCTCTCTCTTTGGAAAAACATTCTCGAGATGCTGCTAAAGACATTTATGAACAGCTGTGTGTTATTGAGTGTTGGACGCGGGCAATTGATGATGCATAGGTTCAACTTTCCTTCAACAGACCCTTGGAATAGAGCTATATAGGCTACCCGAGATTCCTGCGGCCGCTTTTCCATGATTTCTTGCCAAGATTGCTGTGCATACCAATACATGATATCATACTCGCACAATAACTAGCGGCATTTCTAAGTTGACAGTCCCGAAACAGTGCTTGTGCTGCGCTCTGTCGCGCAGTTCGAGCCTTATCTAGTACGCTCCCTGAATCGGTCAAGCGATGTCAGGCGGTGTGCGTGCAAGCATAAAATGGTTGCGAAGATATTAACACCCCTCAGGGAGCTTCTTTCGCAACAAAGTACGTCTTGACACATCCCGCCCCTTGGTACAGACATTTATGATCATCACTTCTTCAGCTTCGGTACCACAACTTCGTCGATATGTTTACTCCCACTGACATTGGCTCTTGGCACTTAGTGGCTTCATGTACTTAGCCATATTTGGTGCTTGCACCACTTAATAGAGTTGCATGCTTATCTCAGTTCTTTTCTTGACAACCTCGCAATATCTTCTGTAACATATTTGTCCCTTACTTTCACTTGACACACTTACTCTTCGCCTTGGTTTACTTGCTCTCTTAATTGATCTTACTGCTAACTTTGCCAAGTCAGAAATAAGTGACTTGACTAACTTGGCGGGCTTATGCACAAAATAAGCAGGCTAAGTCTAGTAAGATTTTTTATGATTTTCCTGATGCACGGAAGGAGCATCGTTTCTGACCCTTGCGCATCCGATGTACGCACAGGTGAATCTGGCATTATGTGTTAGTTTGGCCTCCCCGAAACGTACCTCAGGTATGTAGTTATTCCACCGAATTTACACGGTGAGAAAATGCGAGAGGTCACGTGCCCTCACCGTGGGATAGTCTGCGGGCGGGCCATAAGTATCTCGATCCTTGCAATTACTGGACCTGCGATGCTATGCCAGCTCTACACCGACCAAAGACATCACGAATATCAGGGCCCGAGAACAGTACGATATCTTCGCGCATGCACCGTCGGTGGAGGGACATTTGCCACATCCGAAGATGGCTCGAGATGGGTTCTCGCTGGGAAGGGCGGTTCGTTCGTTTCCGACGTCGTGATTCCGTGTATATGTCGTGTTTGACATACCTGCTGCTATGACCTCACTGTGTAGTACTTCGAATTCTACGCATAACTGACCCCATTCGCGCGGAAGTCGCCATCTCGACCCCATATTAGGCCGATTTCTAGCGGCAGGTCGACAGATGCCGGGGTATGCACTAATTCAGGCGGTGCGAGCATCAAAACCAACGTGTGGATAGGTTCCGCGCTGAAGATTGACAGTGCTCCGACCGATGTGGTGTGGGCACACGGAGTGAGTGTTTCGTTCTTCATCGTCAGCTTGCGACGCGTCCCAGCGTGATGCGCACGAAGCGTTAGACAACAAGATTGTGACTAGTACGAGGAATGGGTGATCATTTATTGGGATGTTAACAAGTCAGCGTCCAAGTATGGTGCGTTGGCGTGGGTTCTTTGCGTAACCCAGAGGAGTACTCACATTTGATAAGAGTTGCTACAAATATATTTGGATCTTATTCAAGCTTCAAGTGAAGCTGAATCGAGTAGAGGTCTGAATTCTGAGAGGACTGTTTGTACTACGGGGACTATTTCGATCAGGAATCTTGAGACAGTGGAGAGGTAAAACTATTGTTTTTGTTTCTGTTCGGCAGTTACATTTGTTTGTACTATTTAACTATTGGAAAGGACTCGGCGTCGATACGGTACGTACGGTATGTGATGCAGAGATATAGGGGGGTGTGGAGTATGGTCTGGAGTGAACTCTCGAATGAATATTACAAGGGAATGCTAAGGGTTTGTTGTACATAAGACGATGGTGTGGAAGGGCATGCATGTACGTGATGTATAGGGGAAATCATGGAGCTGCGGCTAGAGCCGCTCAGGGACGATCGGATGCATATCGTGTCTCGGTCGCAATTGAATGGGTGCCTAAGCGGGGATTTGTGTCCCGGGTCGGTCTCTCGATCGAGATTGATGGGATCGACATTTGTAATATGATGCTGATCGACTTGGCGTGCCCTGTGCGCGTGCGTGATAATGTATTGGTCCGGCGTCGCGTATATGCGAGTCAGGGGATTCGGGGATATTTCTGTGTGTCGGCGTATGGACGTGGGCAAGGATTACGGGGGGGATTGTGTGGTTCGGTGACGTCAGTGTATTTTTAGGTTTAGATCTGAGTGATATCATTAACGTCGTTACTTGAATATCATAACAACATTAACACAACCAGAGACGAGGATAAAATAACGCAAACGCGCAGTCAATAAACTAGCTATATCTCCATTCCTGCCCTGCCTCTTTGCGAGTGGCTCGCAGGACAGGCACCTGCGCTTATGGGTAACGTTTACCCTCTGCCAAACTGTCAGTATTGTGACCTGCTTCGCGCTGTAGGACCTCCCGCCATCTTTCATTATAAAAGTGTGCCATCCCACGGGGATCCGCGCCCTAGCTCTATCTCCCGTTCCCTCAAATCCCATGACTGTCTGGACTGGTCTGGAGGGCGGTAATATTCAGCGGTGAGTGGATTCAGTCATACTATATATAGTCCACGTCGTGTTCATCTTTGGAACTGTAGATGTGACCTCCGCAATAGAGCACTCCCCCTGGAACGAATCACGCTCGCGCACTCATCGTCCGTGCTATCAATGGACTGGCAGTTGCCCAGTATGAAAGAGACAGGCTTGGGGTGGTTCGTAACGAGTGGGATGGATCTCCAAGTGAAGGTATTCGCGCCTGTACTAATCAGCACTGGGCAGTCTGGTCTCACGTGCCCGTCCTCGCAGGTTTGGGACCTTTGCTTGCCGCCAGGCGCTCCTATTACCGCAAATATGAGCGATTGCGACGCAATGCTACTGAACAAGAAGATGGGCCCAAGGTCCTCCCGTACGCTTGACACGCCCTTCCCGGTACAGAATGTGTGTTGGCGACCGGGCTACGATTGCGAGGTTGTCGTGTGTAATGAGCTTATTCATCCGTTCGTTTTCGGTTGTTATTCAATGGTGTACAGATCGTGTCTAACAACGAGTCTGAGAGAAAGACCGTCGAGATTTGGGACATACGTCGCGCGTGGATCGGTAAGAGGGCTCTGGATGACGTGGAGGGCGGCATGACCGGGACGCGGTGAAAATATTCAGTCGTGTTCGTGTGCAGACTTACCAGGGCAGACATCGCCTTTGCCGGCTCGCACAAAATATCTGGGCGCAACACGTCAACGGCACGTTCGCACAGCACGACCTCCGGGAGAGCTTCAGACCGCTCGACGCCATTCCGAGAGTGGCAATGTCCTGGACTGCGTACGGCAGTCTCGCATTTGTCGCGCACAACCAGCCAGTCGTCGAGCTGCCATATGATGATGTGTGAGCTTATATATATATCGCCCGCGTACGCTGTACTATGTTTATGTCGCTCTGATTAGCAACCTATACGTTGTGGACACGCTGCAAGAGCTATGCCTCCGCCTCAAAGCAACGAGGGATCCTGTTTACGTCCCCTATCAACAAACGATTGGCGTGGAAGACATTCCTCTTTTTGACCACTCGGCCTTCGAACGCCTGGCAAAATCGTATGTCTTCGATGGAGACAGACGAAGAGTATGTGAGATTAACGCGGAGGTAGGGTCCTTATCTTTCACACTCTTAACGCGGTTTGACGAGTCTACAGCGAGCACGGGAGGCTGGACAGTTCCATGCTGCTCAGACGTGGCTGTTGCTCCTGTCCCAGCTTGTGGACTTGGAAGATATGTCACCGACTTCTGAATACTCCTTGAAGCCGTCGTCGCCTATAGAGGCGCCGAGCCAGCTATCTCCCACGTCTGTGTCAGCATCTTCCCTCCGTGGCCGGGACTTTTTTCAATAGCCATACCGTCCCCGCTACGGTTACATCAGGGAGTACACGCATTAACACGCGTCCCATTGAAACAAGCCCGTTATCGTACCTCAAGAGAGCTAATCAGACGACCAAAAGCACACCTTCCTCCTCGTCGCCATCCCCCCGCTCGAAACCAAGTCCGCTTTCCTCCCTTCTATCACGTCCTTTCTCCCCGAATTCGTGGCGCGATACATCTATGCCATCCTCCACCAAGTTGAGCACGGTATCGCGCCGCGCCTCCACCTCTTCCCGTCCTTCCTCCTACCCACCGCCTCGCCATGCGTCGGGCCTCGATATCGACTCCCAGTACCGGTGGGGATCTGTCTGTCAGTGAATAACCCGTGGCCTTTCAGCATGCGCAGCTGGCGAAGGCGCTCTGGACGACTCAGAGTCGAGCAGTGGATCTGAGGCGTCAACACCCGCGCAGACCAGTCTCACCCACGACATGGCAGACTCACAAGGAGGACCACAGGCCTCATCATCCACCCTTGCCACACTGCCCGGTGATCCCGCGCCGCCTCGCAGTCTCTTGTTGAAGGTTCCTGCTGCGCCGCGTGAAGATTCTCCCGATGAACGTGACGAAGAGGGCAGTGTCAGCGGCTATGACACCGATACGTCGGACGTGTCTCGCTCGCCGCCGTCCCCAGCCTCGCCCTCTTCATCTGAATCTGCCGCGCGCTTCTCCCCTTCCAAACTCTCACAAGCGTCGAATCAGAACCATGAGCAACCCGGTCAGGTGCCAGTGCCAGTGTTATCTGGTCATCGTGGGACAAGCATGGCCTATTCCCAGCGATCTCTTACCACGCAGAAATCACAGAATAGTATGCGAGCCGTCACTGTAGCGCCTTCTGATACGGCGTCGGTCTATGCACCATCCATAGACCGAGTCTCGTTACCAGATCCCGCAGGTGACGGTCGCATGGCCGTTGCCGAAGAGATAGATGTCCACACCCCGGCCGTCACCTCATCATCACCGCGCTGTGTCTGCCACAGTACCCGCGCTTGGTCTATCGAATATGGATGACACGAGAAATATGCAGACGGGCGGCCTCGTGCCAAACATAACTTCTTACCCTACCAGGCTGAGCGAGGAGCAGACGCGGTAGATCGTGGAGGATGAAGCACATTTACGGCAGATTGGCTGGAAGGCGCTGCGAGACGCTTCTCCTCGCCCTTGCTGCCGACACCGTCTTCGAGCCGGCCAAAGCGCGCCCCCAGGAACCATCGCCCACGCTGGCAAACCCCATGCCCACGCCGCCACATGAGGGGACCCCTTCCTCCTCACCCTCATGACGCTCGCAAACGCGCTGTACACGCACGCGTGCGCCCCCGCTCCTGCGCTTCCCCGTGTGCGTGGTGGCGGCGCGTGTAGCATGGGGGAAGGTGAGCCGGTGATTGAACTTGTGCGGAACGAGCGCATGGCGGCGGTTCTTGTCCGTGGTGCGTAGTCTGAGTACAGGGAGCACGAGCGGGAGCGCACGGTTGGTGCACAGATGTTCCCCTTCGCATGGACTCTTTTCAGCATTCAGAACATACTAACACTTGGTTTTTCTCATTACAACGGCGCTAGCCATTATTTACACACTACATTCCAGCCAGTCTGAATCAACCTTTGATAGGTGGGTGCTAAGAGTCTCGAATACGTACAGGAAATTTGTTCTGATCTTATATATGTTTGTTCTAATTCTATCTTTAGCTTGTCGGAGTCTGTAAGGGCTCGGCGTCTGTGCGCGGGCGCCAAGCCGGCGCACGCCGCGCTTAGAGTTCGATTACTTAATCGGCGCGCTGCAAGCTGCGCACATAGACGCTTTGCCATGGCTCAATTTCCACCCCGCATCTTATGAAACGTTCCCTCATCTCTGAAATGAGCGCTTCCATACCTATCCCGGCGGACCGCGTTGTCGTCGCGAGGTGGGCATTGGGGAGGGCATCGCGTGGCGCTTTGCACAAGCTGGTGCCGAGGTTTGGATTGTGGGCCGAAATGAGGCGAAAGGTACACTCCTGCGCCTTGATATCATGTATGCCTATGCCTTATTGCCCTGCTATCCAACACACGCCGTGCTGGCACGGCTGTAGGGTTCTCGCAGAAGAACAAGTTCGGTGCTGCCCCAGAGCACCACTTCATAAATGCGGACTTCAGCCTCTTCGCAGATACCAAGCGTGTTGCTCACGATATCCGCACACGCGCAGGCCCCGCGGGATCGACTAACTCCTCATGTATGAAGGTGCGCTCCCCACTCACGCTCAAGTCATGCATGCTGGATGTGACGTCAGGTTTAGGTGCTCCGCCCAACGGGACGTATATACTAATTTCTGATGGGATCGTGCAGCATTTTGCCGTACAGGTCCTGTCGCGGTTCGTGCTTGGGTATGTGCTTACCGTGGACACCTACCCTGTCGTGAAGAAGGGGCTCATGACTGTCATGAAACCTGGGTTCAGGTGGTCCGCGCTTGACCTTGATGGCATTGATATGCCATGGCATGCTAGCATGCTGCTCGTGAGACTCTATCGTTATGGACACGTTTATCGACGTGGGTGTCGCTCTGCGACCTGTCTCGTACGCTAACCTCGGCATGGTAGGACTTTGCACGCCGTACTCCCTCGGTAACGTTCACGCACGTCCAACCAGGTGCCGTGAAGACAGTGTTCGCAAGCAACGCTTCGCTTCCGTGGTATCTCTCTTCGTTCTTAAACGTAGGGCTCGCCGTCAGGGGCCAGACGCCTGTATGCTATCCCGAAGTCCCTTTCTACCACCTCGTGAACCCCGTGTGGTGCGTTGCCACCTCCAGGGTGCGCTTTTGGGACGAGAATGCGCACGAAATGGCAGGCAATCCGGCTCTTCAGGATGAGGGCACAAGAACGGCCATTTGTGAGTATTTGATCGAAAAGATGAATGCCATGTTGTAACTAAGTATTTCAAGTGTCCTGCATATTACTATTTGTTGTTCAAAAAGCTTCCCCACCATTTTGTGCGTCGTGGTTTGGTTGCGTCCGAGATGTGGCGTTCATCCCGTGGGGTGTTGGCAGCGGGTCCGCTTTTCGCTTCTGTCGTGGTGGAAATGATTCCTAGCCAACTCACTCTGCTGACCGGCCGACCCTTTTATGAACTTGACTAGTTGCATTCCGTGCACTGGTGGCATCAGGAAACAAAGAGGGTGTTACTTAGCTTTACGTAGCGCACGTAGCAAGCGCCTTTAGCGTCGTAGCAACCCCCCCTGTCATGTAGCCTTCCGTAGCCGACCACCTGCCATCGTAGCGCGACGTAGTGCGCTGTAGCACGCCACCAAGCTCCGTAGGGATTTGTAGTCCGCTGAGGACAGCCGCTATGGGGCACTAGAGAGGCGACGTAGGGGGCAGTAGCATTTCCCCATGGCTGCATATTGTGTGTCGCTATGCCCATACGGCGTGTATAGTTGCGTAGAACAGTGGTGCAGCTTTTGGATTCCGGTGTAGGCATGCAGATAGGGTATAATACAGTCATTGGGATTGGGCAAATGGAATAATTACATATATTTATATGCGCTCTGCACGGGAACGAGGATGCAGCTAGTGCCCTCTAACTATCCGAGTGCTTGTCGTCATCGAGTGCCTGGGCGGCGCGAGCGAATTTGGCGGCATTGAACACCGGCTTTCGAGGGTTTGTGACAATGTTCGGGAATCCAGCATGCGCACTGTAACAAGATACAGGAAGTAAGACAATGGTTCAGGTATAAACAGGTGGAAAAAAACGCACCATCCGTGATCATGCAGGCGCTGCTGGTGATGCGCCAGGGCCTGGCCAGACCTTTCGCTGTACATGTGCCACGCCTCAAGGCCGCTGAGGTGTCGTCGGTAAACCTCGGCATATTTGACCTCGGTAAAGTTGCTACCCTTGACATGGATGCCAGACATCCACTGGTATACGGCAGACTCAACCTGGTCGAGAATATTGTTGCGGCAATGGTATGACACATGGGTTTAGGACATACCGCGGTGAAAACCAATGCGATGGTGGCCTTGGGAATTGGGTGGAAAGAAGCCCTTGAATGCAAACTAGATAATGTGAGTGCATTAACAAATAAAAATAAAAATAAAAAAGGATTATGTGGATGACGGACCTTGTTCGCCTGGATCCTTCCGGGACCTAACCGAAGGAAAAAAATGAGGAGATATTTGGGGCCACAGGAACACTTACGCGGCTGGGGCTCAGGTTCGTCCTCGGAATCATTCGTGTTCAGGTCGTTGAGGAACTCATCGATTTCCTCGTCCCCTAGGCCTTCATCCCTAAGAGCAGCAACATCCACTTCCAAGGCTTCTTGAGCTCGAGCTTGCTCCTCACGTGCAAGGCAACGTTCCCGTTGACGGGAAAGTCGTTGCTTGTCGGCCTCTACCTGGATTTCTGGAACATCCCATGGTAGATTACCCAAATAGCTCAAGATAGATGGTACGTACGATACTCAAGTCCTTTTTTGGCCAGGCGAGTGCATGAACTGGGATTGGTAGTGATGGTTTCAGTTGGTGCAGGGCCCAACAAAGGACAGGTCCTCGAGCTCAATTCATCGTGAGTTGAGGACTTCTTTGGCACAGTGGAACGGGTGAGGAGTTGGGTCAGATTGATCTCCTGTAGAGCTTTCCGTTTAGTCACTGGAGCCATTGAGGTCAGTATGCTCGAACAGGTGTGCAGTCGTGGTGGTCAGGAAGAAGAAATGACACAGCTTAGAGGTAACCAGTCACATGACTGTTAGAGTGGAGCACGGCGATCGAAGGCCGTGGTCCCTGCGGCGTATAAAATCACTCATCAATAGACGCGTCACTGAGGCAAGAAGGTGGCTCAGAGGGCGAATGGGACAGACGAACGTTGTGCGGAGCATATACGGTGTGCTGGCGACTGGTCTGCTCCACTGGCAAGTGTGTTTGCTGTGTAGATCTACGCACAAAAGGAACCCTGCGCCCTGTGTAGCTGGGCAGTGCATTAGTGTGTAGATAAGTGGGCAAGAGGAAGTTTGCTTCCCTGCAAAGGTGTACCTACGCCATGTATTTCTACCGTAGATACACACTTGCACTCTAGCCGACCATAGAAAGGGGATGTCTATGGTAGAAAGGGCCCGGATATGTATCTTACATATGATACATAAGGACGTTTGAGCATGGAGGACTATGTGGACTTACGCAGCCACGCACGCGACTACGTAGGCTACGGTAGACCACGTGACGTGACGTGCTGGTAGGCGTCGCTACCAGAACTTCGGGTTTTTCCTGATGGGATGGGGAGGCTGGGTTGCCGGGAGCGGGGTGAGTAGATGGGGGGGCGTGTAGCAGAACAACTTCAAGTTGAAGTTTGGGCGCCCATAGATCGTCTCAAGGTCTCTCTAGCTTCCTTGCAAAACACATCGAGTGTTAAGTAGGCATGTGGAGCTGGACCCACACCCGTCTACAAGTAAATGCATTGTTCGCGGTCCAAGAACCGGGAACCTGAGCAATACAATATTTTGAATTGACGAACGCTTTGATGCAGTCCAAGCACCGGGAACCTGGGTGTGCCCCCATGTACATAATTTGCATGTGACCATGCGGTGCGATCGTACCCGCCGGCCTTTGCCGACCCGATCCTCTGATCCATGTGGTAGGCTTGGCATCGTGGGTTCTTGGGGGTGCCTGGTTCTTTGATACAGTGCTGTGCCTGGGTTCTGCATCTCAGGAATGTAGATCCAGAAGCAATATCGAGCACGTGCTCGCGTATCAATGATGCACCCCTACAGTTCACCACACGGTCCAACACAACCACTGTCATCCTCTGAAGCCTCTCTGCATAATGTGAGAATAGGATCCATGCGAGCGGCGAGGCTTCCCAAGTTGCTTCTCTGTTTCATTGTCGAGAAAGTTTGTATGGCGGCATGCGCGCCATATCCTGGACTATGGGCAGTGCGCAACATGGGGTCCGGCGCTTAGGGAGCATGTGCGCGGGCGCCAAGCAGTTGGCCGCAAGAAAAACAAAGCCTGTCTTGGGCTTGAGCAGTTTCGTAGTGAACTCAAAGTACTAAATTGCAATCTCACCTGAGTCCCACTTCCGAATCACCATCAGCATGCGACTGATGAGCTGAAGACCGATCGGCGGCAATGCAAACATGCCATTCCGGCCTCGGCAGCAGGTCCGGTTGCCTTATTGGGCAATTGAGCGTACACAGGGCAACCACCCAAGGTGGTCACCACGCTTGATACGGCTGCAGCCCCACTCCCACCCCGTCCCCTCCATCCACAAGGCCCTCATACACATTCTCCTCTATCTGCGCTGCGGCTTAAGGTACGGCAGCGCAGGGCTCTCCCTTATCTCTTACATGGCTGATGCAGAGATAGCACCCGTCCCAGTGCTGCTCGTACTATCTCCCGAGGCAGTCCGGTGCGGCACACGTTGCGACAAGGTGGTGCTCTTGGCCAAACTCCACCTGTACGTGGAGCGGCGCGGCTTGGAAGGCCTCTCGTCATCCCTGTGAGTAGGTGTCAGCGACTATCTGGTGTGCGTGGAGAGGAGCAAGAATTAAAACTAAAAATCGAAAAGAATGGCAGATGGCGAAAATGATAGAACATAAACATCTCCACACTCCTCGTCCACGGAATGCGCACACGACAAGGGTTGCGCCATACAGCAAGTGGGGACCGGAGCTATACCCGGCGCACGTAACAACAGAGGCAGCAGAAAAGGCAATCAATGGAAACATCCAGCGCCAAACTCCGAGTACAGAAACATTACAGGGACGGCGGTAAGTTCTCGATCACGAGGAAGAACCAAGAAGAGTACATAGCCAGCAACCGAAGCCGAAGGAGCAACGCTAGGGACACGTGGCGCCATGCGGCCAGTTCCTCTCTCAAGCACCGGATGTGTCAGGTGGGAGAAACCGTCGTCACCCGTATGCTTGGGAGATGCAGGACGTACTCGCAACCGAATCTCCAGTATTGACGGGTAACGACGACCGCGACAGCTCGAGGTGGCAACTTGAAGGACACCACCGATAGCCTCGCTCGAGCGGAAACGGATGGCTTGGCGGGTATGCAGGTTGGGGTGCGGGGACAGCGGGCGAGGAGGTGCGGAGGTTGATAAAGGCAATCTGCTCAGCTAGACTGGCGGGGGACGGGGAATATGGGAGAGGCGGTAGGGGCGTCGGCGTCGGCGTCGGAAGGATGGGCTCGACATGTGATAGAGAACGGAATAAGGCAGGGTGGAGGAGATGGGAGTGGGGGGTTGTGTTTTGGTGGGTCAGGAGCGACGATACCAGCCGACGGAGGACGGGCTTGTTGGTTGGCTTCGGCAACCCCACGGTAGATCGCATTTTCTGGCCTTTCAAGAATGATTCTGTCTCGGACGTAGGCGTCGAAAGACTTTCTCGTTTTTTCCCCGACTTTCTCTGGGTCAATGTTATCCTTACGTTGACTAGAACGTCAACTCAAGAATATGGGGGAGGGTGGAATATTTGAAATATCAGGTATCCGCCTCACCGAGGGCTTCCCTCCAAGTATGTATAGAACGCAAGTTGTTTACGCTCAACACTATGGCCGAATACCTCAGACTCACGGCTGGTGGGTTAGGATCAGTGTGGGCTGAATTGATTCAGGATCGACTCATCGACTCCTTGACGCACTGCACTGTCGATGTGTCATCCATCGTACTCATTATCTCAAGAGGTTTCGTCGGTCCTTCATTGCTCCTGCGTGGCATTGTCTTACCGTTTCATCGTCCCAGATGATTCCCACATCCTTCCATCTCATCCTTCCATCTCATCCGCATCCCGTCGTCCTCTCACCTGATCGTCCCCACCCGCCATTCTCCCTTGTCTCAGAGTCCATGCGGGTGCGAGCGTGGGCACTTGTTCATCCGACTCGTCCCACTCCTCATTGGCTCGTGTTGTCCTCTCACCATGTCGTTCCATTCTCCCACTGTCTTCAACATCACATCCCTGGCTCCGGCGACACTCATCAGTACCATTTAACTCCCCTCAACTCCAAGAGCCTACACAAACATAGTGACATAAAGACAGGCGGATGTGAAGCAGCCTTCGACGCCGTCGAGCTGGATACCAGGATGGGACGCAATGGTTGGAGAGTGTGGGTGAGCGCTCATACTATGCCGTCCTCAACGCGTGGGAAGTTACCAGGGAAGGATGCACTGCAGAATTCCATACTACGCCACACCCGACCTGACAAGGCTGTTAGGCGAGAACGCGAGATGGCTTTGGGACGCGGATATGCAAAGGGAGGACGCCCCCCCTGAAGGAACGTGGGACCCAAGCCACACCACGACACACCCGACGCATGGCGTCTGAGACAGAGGGTCTGATTGCCTTGCGTTCTACCGGTAATCGTATGGTGGAGTGGGTGAAGGCGAGAGCAGTGCGTATATGGAAAGTAGTTGCGTGGTGGAACGGGAGGCAGAGTGGGAAGCGGCATGGAGATAGCACCTGTCTGCTGTATCACCTCGTTTCTTGCAGACGGCGCAAGCTGCAATGTTGCCCCTCTTTTTGGAGATTGTTGACAGCGCCGCTGCTGATGATGCTGAGGAGGCCTGGCGCTTCAAGTCCTCGTTCTGGAAGGCTGTGGCGATGGCCGCACGGTCGAGGGTACTGAGCAAGAGGATGGATGATGTGAAGGTGCCATATTCGACGTGGTCAAGTCCGGCGATTGCAGCGTGTATCCCAATCTCATCGATGATGTTCTGGACGGTAAGTGTGCTCGGTGCAAGTGAAACGAGATCGTTGGTGGCCATATTTATTCGGGTAATATAGTCTGTGAGCGATTCCCCATCATCTTTTCGTATGCTTAGCAGCTTCTGCATAGCGTGGAAACGGCTGTTTGCTACCTGCGATCGGTGCGCGGCTCTCAACCTATTCCACATCTTGATGGGATCATCCGTGATCCCCTCGATATGGACATACTGCGTTGGAGTTAAGGATTTCAAGATAATACCGGCGGCTTCCTCTTGCTTTAGTAGCCATTTTTCTGCCTGTACGGTATCTACCGGCCTTTTGAGGTCTTCGGTGATTATCCGCCATGCATTTACCGCATGAGTTTCCCTTGCAGAGCCACTGCCCAAACATTATAGTTCAAGCTGGTAAGCTTAACGATTCTCGCGTGCCTTTCGGTCTCTGAGTCTGACATGACGATAATTTTCTTCTTCGGTCAGAGCGTGGCTGTTGCGCGCAGGACTGAGTTCGAAGAGGAAGAACTGTATAGTTCTCTCTTCGAACTCAGACGCTAGATTAGGGAGATCACGTGACTGACTGCGTCATTTGCAGTACTGCAACAGGGCCATATGACCATGCGATGGTTTGAGTCGTCTCGTAGCAGTCGGCTTCAGAAGCAGGGTGACTTGACATCCGGCTTTCAAGTCCGTCCTTCGGGAATGGGACACTGTGTCTGACGTGTTGAGGGATCGCTGACTGAGGATGCGTGGACTGATTATTACCACCCTGATTTACAGAGTAAAGCGTCGCTTACGTAAGGACATAGCGATGCTTGGTTTTGGAAGGTAGTCAAAGGTGAGCGGCTGGACCCACACACGTCTACAAGCGCCGCTTTTCAGTTTTTCACATGCGAACGCTTTGATGCAGTCCAAGCACCGGGAACTTGGGTATCACCCTGGTTGTCGATATTTGCATGTGACCATGCGGGGCGGTCGTACCCGCCGGCCTTTGCCGACCCGATCCCCTGATCCACGTGGTTGGCTTGGCATCGTGAGCTTTGATACAGTAGTGCGCCTGGGTTCTGTATCTCAGGAATGTAGATCCAGAAGCAATATCGACCGTGTGCTCGCGTATCAATGATGCACCAAGCTTCTTACAGACGCCTACAGTTCACCACATGGTCCGACACAACCGCCGTCATGCTCTGAGGCCTGCATAATGTGGACAATGGGATTCATGCGAGCGGCGACGCTTCCCGAGTTGCTTGTCTGACTCATACCGGGAGGCACTTGCGCTCGTGCTTGTCCAGGTCTGACTACCGAACGTACTGGCGATGTCACCCTGAACAGCTGACTGGCATGACTGAGAAATATGTGCGTCGGAATACACCAGACACGTGCTACTCACAACCCTTCATCGAAGCTGTCCTCAGCAGCTCCATCCTTCCACGTCCGTAAATAGAGGGATTACCAGGATACGTTTTTAAACCACCCCCCTCCAGCGCCACCCCCGCCACCAACGGCAAGCCTCCCCAAATGCGCCACCAACCGGCCGGAGCACGAGCTCCGCACGGTGCGGCATCCGGCGACCTCGGGGCCGGGCGCGGTTGGGAAGGCCGTCAGAAGCTCGCGGCGTCGCGGTGGCGTGCGGAGAGGAGCGGGAGCAATGAGAAGCTCAGAAGAAGCGCGCAAGAAGCATGCAGAAACTGACAGAACCTCATTACATAATACACTCGTGCACGGCACCTCGTCAACGCCACACCTTGGTCAAATGCATCTCCCCCCGCAGTCGTCGAGAAATTTTGTATGGCGGCATGCGCGCCGTATCCTGAACTATGGGCAGTGCATGGGGTCCGGCGCTTAGGGAGCATGTGCGGGCGCCAAGCAGTTGCACGCCGCGCGTAGAGCCCGATTAATCGGCGCGCTAAGTACGCACGCGTCACTGCAAGCTGTGCGCGCAACTATGGTTATAAACGTTTCGCCATGGCTCAATTTCCACACCGCATCTCATGAAACGCTCCCTCATCTCTGAAAGGGTCGCTTCCATAACTATCCCGGGCGACCGCGATGTCGTCGCGGGGGAACACAGGGCATTGGGGAGGGCCTCGCGTGTCGCTTTGCACAGGCTGGTGCCGAGGTTTGGATTTTGGGCCGCAATGAGGCGAAAGGTACGCTCCTGCGCCTTGGTATGATGTATGCCTCCACCTTATTGTCCTGCTGTCCAGCACACGCCGTGCTGGCACGGCTGTAGGACATCTCGCAGGAGAACGAGATCGGTGCTGCCCAGAGCATCACTTCATAAATGCGGACTTCAGCCTCTTCGTAGAGGCTAAGCATGTTGCTCACGACATCCGCACACGCGCAGACCTCGCGGGATCGACTAACTCGTCATGTGTCAAGGTGCGCTCTCCACGCACGCTCAGGTCATGCATGCTTGACGTCAGGTTTAGGTGCTCCGCCCAACAGTACATATATACGAACTTCTGGGGGGATCGAGCAGCATTTTGCCGTACAGGTCCTGTCGCGGTTCGTGCTTGGGTATGTGCTTACCGTGGACGCCTACCCTGTCGCGAAGAAGAGGGTCATGACTGTCATGAGACCTAGGTCCAGGTGGTCCGCCCTTGATATTGATGACATTGATATTATCTGGCATGCTAGCATGCTGCTCGCGAGACTCTCATCATGGACACGTTTATAGATGCGGGTGTCGCTCTGGATGCAGACGTGCAGGCAGATGTGGAAGAGGGCCAGTTAACGCGGAGGAGACCCTTAAGAGGTGCGTTACTTCATTTCATCCTCCACATCTATCCTACTCGCTTCCCTTCCTTTGCTCTCCATCTGCACGTGTGGAGCCGCTGTGCCGCACGGCAGGTTATTGTTGTATTCCTGTTCCTGCATTTTGGTGCCCCCTTGACATCTAGCTGGAGTGGAGGTTGGCGCTGAAGTAGGAATTGGAATTGGAATTGGTTTCGAACTCGGCCTGGTTCAAGTTCGAATCTCATATGTTTAGTATAATTATTAAAAGTAAATAGCTAAACATTTATAATTTATAAATTAAAAAAAATATTTTAGGACTTTCAATTTCGAGGCTGAGCTCCACTGTGCTTCGAGCCCGAAGCGAGCTCGATCCTCATCTTAGGTATTCTGTTGATCACCTACGCTTTGTTCTCGAGAACTTCGGAGAGTCAAATGACCCTGATACAGCCGAGAGCCGTCGAAAGAGATGTCCCCTCTAACCTGAAAAGAAAAGACAAGAAAAGGAGAAGAACCGTCCTGATTCTTAACTGACCCCAAGACTGCTTGACGTGCACAGGTAATTCCACATAAGTGGGAAGTTTTCTGGAGATTAATGCTTTAAGCAAAGCACAGCGGCCATAATCAGGAACTGGATTATCTCACCTCGACAGCCCAGCAGATATCCACCCACACCCATAATAAACTAAGTGTTACATATGGACATGGATGGCAAAACAATACACCTGGAATAGTATGGGCTCTAGGACATACAGTGCCTGCATGTAAAAGGACCTAGCTAGGCTGATGGACTGCTACTATAATCTGCCTCCACAGACAACTGCCATCCTCAGGCTTTGAGAGAGCCAATTGCGACGACCGGTGGTATTTCCCCAGCAGGGAGATGACCGTTCAACACTTGGGGTTAAATGGCCAGGTACCATAGGTTGTTTCCTCAAACTTATTCCATGGTGCCACGGTTGATGTGGGATAAGCCGAGGTCGGCAGGCAAAATGATCGCCAATGATTATCACTGGTCGATATTCTGCTGATAACACCTGCAATTCCTGTGGATGTTGATTGCAGTCCCATTTGGTGTTTGTCAGAGAGCGGAGAGGAAGCTACAGTGCTAGCTCACGAGTCACAGGTCGCCTTGCTGCAACAATCAGCATGAAGACTCAATTTTCTAGCTTCAAGTTGCAGTGCTCCTATATTCTCTTCTACATCAAGATCTCTCTAGCTTCCCTCTGACGCACGTGCACACGTCCAGTCTTAAGTAGGGTGAGGGTCTGGACCCACACACGTCTACAAGCGCCGCTTTCAGTTTTTCACATACGAACGCTTTGATGCAGTCCAAGCACCGGGGACATGGGCGTCAGCCAGGTTGTCCGTAATGACCATGCGGCGCGATTGTACCTGCCGGCCGTTGCCGACCCGATCCCTTGATCCACATGGTTGGCTTGGCATCGTGGGTTCTTTGTGGGGGTGCCTGGTTCTTTGATACAGTAGTGTGCCTGGGTTCTGTATCTCAGGGATGTAGATACAGAAGCAATATCGACCATGTGCTCGCGCATCAATGATGCACCAATCTTACAGACGCCTACAGTTTACCACACGGTCCAACACAACAACCGTCATCCTCAGCCAGCTCCAACCTTCAGTGACTCATTGACTCATCTGATCCACGCGCCTTGCCCACCAAGAAAACGAAGATCAGCAACAAGAAAACGTGAATCATGTGCGCGGAACTTACGCGGTTGACCAAGCATCTTGTCAGCATGGTCCTTGTCGTCTGAAAGGTGCAAGCACAGTCAGTAACAAGCATGGTTTTACATAAACCCACAAGGTTGTACTTACCGCTTGCTCACGAGACTTCTCCAGCTCCATATTGACAGCATTCTCCAGCAATTCCTCTATGTTTTCCAAATCTTCAGCTGGTACCTCTGGGAGCTCTTTCTTATCCTTGTTGAAATTATCAATATAGTCGAATTTGATCAAGATTTGTTCTATTAGGTCGGGTCGCTGCAGAAGTTTCAGACCTTGGTTGCCGCAAGTGGGAACATTGACAGCGAGGCACCGTGGTTCATGGCTAAGTCACATAATCGGCCCAGTGGGCCCTATTCAGCTGTGTTGTCTTTTGTTGACACGGGTGAGATCTCGACGGCCCCCTTCATAATGCAGTCCCGAATGTAATGGTACTTGATGTCGATATGTTTCGTTCGCTTGTGGAAAACGGCGTTCGAGGCAATCGCACGAGTGCCCAGCGAGTCTGAAAAAATGTCGACTGGTAGTTCAACTTCAAAATCAAGTTGCTGAAGTAGGGAAATGGTCCACTGGGCATGTTTCGTGGTTTCCGTCAGTGCCATATACTCAGCTTCGGTGGACGATAAGGCTACAGTTGCTGTTTCTGCGTTGCCCATGCTATAGATCCCCCCGACAGTATGAAGATGTAGCCGGTTGTAGATCGACGGCCGTCGGTACCGGGGGCCCAGTCAGAGTCGCTGTAACCGACGAGCTCGGTACAGTCGTTCCTGCCATATGTTAGTTGTAGGCCTCGCGTTGTGGACAAGTAGCGAAGCACGTGCTGTGCGGCGAGGAGGAGTTCCTCCGTGGGATTTGAGCCGAACTGTGAGAGACGGTTTACGGTGAAACAAATGTCCGGTCGCGAACCTAGCATCGCGTACATGAGCGATCCTACAATCTGCTGATAGTGGGAGGTGATGGTGGTGTTGGAAAATTTTCCGTGTTGGGGGTAGGTTTTGTGCTGGTGTGAGAGGCGTGTACACCGGTTTACACTGCTCCATGTCGTATTGAGTCAGCATGCGATTGATGTAATGGGACTGGTCAATGGTTATCATCCTTTCTGAGCGGTTTCGGGTGATGTGGATGCAAAGGAAATGGTTTATCTCCCCTAGATCAGTTATTTTGTAGCACGTTCCGATTTGCGCTTTGAGTTCGCTGACGGTGGCGATAACACCTATGATCGCGATGTCATCAACGTAGACAAGTACGATGGTTGGGTGGTCCCCCCCGTTGTCACACTTGATGAATATCAACACATCCCCTGCAAGATTTTTCTGAAAACCCAGCGTGGTGAGCGTGTCCTGCAGGTGCGCATGCCATTGCTGTCCTGCTGCTTCAAACCATAGATTGCTTTCGTGAGTTTGCACACCTTTCCCTCCTGTCTCCTTGGGCCATGAAACTCTCGGGTTGGTCCATGTACAGCTCCTCGTCCAGGATGCCGTTGAGGTAGGCAGATTGGATGTTGATTTGGTGTACCTCCAGGTCGAAAGTTGCTGCAGGCGCTAGCAGCAATCTTAGTGAATCGAGTCTTGCAACAGGCGCAAACGTTTCCTCATAGTCTATGCCGGCAGTTTGTAGGAAACCTTTGGCGACAAGGCGCGCTCTGTGCCATGTTACTTTTCCCTGGGTGTCACACTTTGTCAGATACACTCACTTGCACTTGACGGTGCGTTTGCCCTCCGATAAGTCTGTCAGCTCCCAAGTCCGGTTGTCAATAAGGCATCTGATCTCTTTTTTCATAGCCTGGAGCCAGAACTCGGCATCTGGGGAGGAGATCGCAAGCTTGTATGACGTTGGGTCCCCTGTGGGAGTGAGTTCAGTTGCAGCTAGATATGCGGTAATCGTGTTTGTCCACACGGCAGGCACCCATCGTTGAGCCCTGTCTGGGCTTGCGTTGGTTGGGTCTGGACGCAGGGTCCACCCAACAATCCACGCCGATAGTCGCGGAGGGGGTTGGGGGCCTGTGGACGCGGTGGGAGTGGACCAGGTGACAGTGGTGGACCAGGTGGCGGCGGCGGTGCATTGTGATCAACGTCTTCATCGCCACTTTCTGGTAATGCCAGTTCTAGCAGTTCCGGTGGCTGCTGTGGGGGTTGCGGAGGATCGGTTTTGGGTTGCGTGATCTGTGTGGTCGGGGTGTGCAGAGGATACACTGTTTCCTCAAAGGTAACATCAGTGGACACAATTATCTTGTGTGTGGATGGTTCCCATAGCTTATACCCCTTAGTAGAACCATCATATCCGATAAACACGAACTTTTTTGATGTCGGGTTGAACTTGGTTCGTTGGGTCATGGTGTGCACGTATGCCAAGCATCCAAAGGTTCGGAGGTAACTTAGGTTGGGCGCACGTCCCAAGAGTTGTTCGTGTGGGGTGACATGGTCGTTGGCACGTGAAGGGGCGCGGTTTCGGACATGTGTGGCTGTAGCGATGGCACTCTCCCAAAATCCATGAGACATACCTGCACTCTGTAGCATGGCACGGGCGGCTTCTGCGATCGTTCAGTTCGCTCTTTCAGGGACACCGTTCTGTTGCGGTGTGTGCGGCGCGGTGAGTTCATGCTTTATCCCTTCTTCTTCGATGTACGGTTGAAATCCATTGACAGGAATTCCCCCCCGCGATCCGAGCGGATAGCTCGTACTGTACCCTTGTAATGTGTGGAGGTAAGCGCGTGGAATTTCTTGAAACATTCGAAGGTGTCGCTCTTCGTTTGTAGAAGAAATATCCACTTGTAGCGTGTATGGTCGTCCACGAGCACATAATGGTAGCTATGGCCTTGGATTAATCGCATTCGCATGGGTCTGGCAAGGTCCATATGGACCAATTCGAAGGGTTGGGTGCGACGGTGAGTTGAGGATTTAAATATATGCCATGTGGACTTCCCTAACAGGCAACCTTTGCACGTCGATAGTGTTGGGTGCATTTATGCTCCTGCACCAAAATCAAGCATAATATGTTCAATTTATTGTGTGGTGTTTCCAATTGTTTCTCACATTGTTCTTGTATCATGCATCCATTTCTCTGCTTATTTTCGAAATTTTCTAGTCACTCTTTATCTCTCCATTTCATTCTGTTATTCCTATTTTCACAAGCGGCTGCACCCAGCGGAGTTTGAAATGACTTCGACGCGCGAGCCCTTGGGCGCCAAAGGGCCGGGTGCACATATATGCCCTCTGAGACAGGATTGTACTCCTCTCTCAGTGACAATAAATTCACTGAGAGAGGCGAGTAGTATTCTTTGTATTTTCATAACATGTTGACTGAAAATCATGTAGTACATTTGATTCTAGGTATTGTATTAATATATCAGTGACAATAAATTCACTGAGAGAGTACATTTGATTCTAGCTTTCTAAGAACTCTACCGAACCTTCCCTGCCATAGCCCCTAGTTGCTAACAGATAGTGTGCGTCGTGATGTTGGGTCGATCTGGTCATTGATCCGCTTGAGGGATGACCAGGAAAGGTGGCCGAGGCGTGTGTGAAGTACGTCGATGGGGATGTGTCTGCGCTGAGTGGATAGAGGGTGATGCGCAGCTCAGTGTGAGCCAGTAGTGCTTCCCGGTGAGTTGTCCCTCTGCGTACTGTACTGCATTTTTGCTGAGGATCGCTTTTGCACCCTCGAAGTTTACGGATATTCCTTTCTCTCATATCTTGAGAATCAAGATGAATCGACCGCCAATGTCTGGTGAGTGAAGCACATTCTGAAGTTTGATTTTTCTCTCTGTGCCGTTCACCCACGTGCGCGCCGCAACTGTTCCAATGCCTATGTAAGATAACACTTTCTTCTTGTCGGCTAGGAACACTGTGCGTGGTGTTGAGAGCACTCTATAACTCGTATAGTCAGTGATATCATGTGTGATATGGTCCGTGCATCCCGAGTTGAGCATCCATCGGTTTGATCTCGCAACGTAGAAGCAAATAGTGTCATTTGCGGCGTCGGACAGTACAATGGTTGTGCTATCTGACGAGTTAGGAGGATCGTCTGCAATAGCAGCGCTCACAGAAGGGGATGTTTCCTTCTTGTCCTTTTCTTTTTCCTTCGCCTTGTTCTTTTTGTCACCGGCCCCTTTCTTCCTCTCAGACTGCGCTTCTTCTCGTGACAAGCCGTGTGCCTTGCGCTGGCAGTCCTTTTCCCAGTGCCTGGTGCCCCCACAATAGTTGTACTTGTCCTTGCCTATGTTGGACTTTGCATGAATGGCATTCACGTTCGGCTGAGATCCCTGTCGAAGTTCTTCGGACAGGATTCGGCTCCGGGTGTTAGCCCAATCGATTTGCTAGAAGTCGGAGATGGTAAGTATTGTCTGTTGTGCAATCTCGTAGGATGTGGGTAAGGCTTGAAGCACGTTGAGGGTGTGAAGAGGGTTGCTGATGGCTAGACCCGCGGTGACGATTCAATGTCTCAACTCGGACATTTCGTCGATCTGTTGCGTGAGTTGGGTGTCGTGCGAGAATGTCATGGTCGTGTATTTACGATAGTCGACCCATAAATTGAGACCGGTCCTCGTGCCATAGGTCATTTTTAAATTGCTCCAGTTCTGTTCTAGAGTTTTCACCATGTCGAGGGATTGATGGACAGAGGGCTTGACGGATACCAGCAGCAAGGAGAGACCCTGGTGAGATCGCTTCTCCCAGTCCTCGAGTCACTTGCACTCGTCGTCCGTTGGTGGCATTCTCAGGGATGGTGTCGATTCTTGACCCTCAGCGATGCGCAGGGCGTCGATGAACATAAGGGCGGCTTGTAGTGAAAAGGCCCATGTTTCCCAGTATTCCCGTCGAACTTTTCGATTGTTGATAAGAGCTTCGATGTAGTTGTGTCAGCCATGGCGCGGCTGGCTTGCTGTGAGACAGTGGTATGTTTTTTGCACACGACGATTAGGTTAAGTTAAGTTTCAGGGAGCGGGGCCCATAACCTATTGTAAGAGCAGCTTCTGTGCGCAGCTTACAACTACCTAGGCGGCGACAGATAAAGGTCTGATGGTATTTAGGACTAGCAAGAAATACCTAGGCGGTGTCAGATAAAGGTCTGAGCTTCCATCATACAAGTGTTGCGTACTTATACTAAGGTAGTGTGCTCGGGGATTGGTCAGGGAAGGAATGCAGGGATGGAAGTATATGATGGTACTCGGCGATGGGTCAATCGTCTTCACAACAGTAGTGGCTTGCAAAGTCGCATAGAATGTCGGAGTGTCCAGCAAAAAGAACGTTGAAGCGGCAAAAGAAGCTCAGAAGAAGCACGCGAGAAGCATGCAGAAGCTGAAAGAACCGCATTAGTAAGCTCGTGCACGGTACCTCGTCAACGCAAATGCACCTTGGTCAAATGCATCCCCTCTGCTGTCATCGAACAATTTTGTATGTCGGCATGTGCACCGTATCCGGGAATATGGGCAGTGCGGTAAGTGGGGAGAGCGTTGTGGAGTTGTGGCGAAATGGGGTCCGACACTTGGGGAGTGGTCTTGTAAGGAAGTGTGAGTCGGAGCTCAAAGTATAGCAACAGACTGTGGAAACCGAATTCTTAAGAGGTGCAGCACTCGATATAACCAGTCTGAGTCAACCTTTGATAGGTGGGTGCTAAGAGTCTTGAATATGTACATCAGGTAACGTACCAGGTTCGGGCGCGTTTGCAACCGGTGGAGCCTGCGCGGCGGGTGCGGGTTGGCTAGGTCCTGCCGTGTTACTCCTAGGGTGCTGTCTGGGCACGCGAGTCCCTCCTAGGTGTTGGCCGTCATTGCGCCAGGGGACACAGTCCCTGTCCAACTGCTGACTGTCGGTGGAACCCCTCCCCCTTCCCCTCCCTCGACGTCCTCCGCGGAACGATTGTTGCCTGTGGTCTAAGGCGGAGTTATAGTTTGCCATTGCTCTGTCGTTGGTCTGCTGGAAGAGGCCGAAGGAGGCATAGCGCTCCATGAAGCTCTCCTCAGGGATCTCAGGTTGTACTTGAGCGGGGACACGGTAAGGTGAGTAATACTCAGAGTGGCTCGTCTGTGCGCGCTGATAGGGGGGTAACCGTGTGTAGCAGTGTTTCGTGGTGGGGCTTGTTGCGCCGGAGCGCCATAGTACCTGGGAGGGTAGGCGTGCATTCCAGCCACGGAAGGGGGGGGGGGGCGGTTGTTGTACCACGGGCACCTGGTCAGTTGCCGCATATTGCGAGATTGAGTCAAAGTGACTGAAGACATCCGATATTTCAGATATAGCGTCGTCGTGGTTTTCTCGGGGGTGCCTATTGGCAGCGTAGAATGACTGCGCCACCAACCAGGCCTCGTAGCCTGGGGGAGCAGGCCCAGGGTTGGGTCCTCCAGCATACTCGTGGAGCGTGGATGCGTTGTGCCACTGCTGCTGAGTGGCCGGTGGGGCGGGTTGCATAACGTCATTGGCAGACATAGGGGTGAGTGTTACTGTAAGTTTCAGACCTGTCTTATCCCTCTTTTTATAGGGAATGTCTCTGTCGATCGGTATAGTCAGCATGATTGCATTGCTGTCGATCGGGGGCGTGCAGCTTTCCCATTCCGGTAAGTGCAATATCTGCTCTATGACCGGAGGGGCTGTCCGGTGACGTTCGGCAGGTCATCGATGCTAGTTATGTCTTGTTCATCCAAGTAAGCGTCCAATGCTGCCAGATGTTTTACTGACGCGAAGGGAAGCCAGGTCCTGTCATTGCGCTGCCATAGGACCTGGAACCAGGCATCCTTTCCGGACTTACAGTGAGTTTCTAGTCTTTTCACATGCCATTATAACAGGGTGTCCCCTAGATCGGTAACCTGTGTCATGGCTCGTCCAGGGATACGTCGATCATCGTTTGCAATATGTATGTGTAATAGGCTAGCATGGAATATGGGGTGTATGTTGCTATAAGGCAACCTAGGCAGACGCTCTACACTCAAGCGGCGAACTGGTGAAGGGGGATCCAAAGTAAGATAGAGAACTACATGCAGGACATAGACATACCTGGCGAAAGGGGACCCAAAGAGAAAACTCTAAGGAACCCCTTTGCCACCTAACTACGACTATAAGCAAACTCGGGCATGCTAGCCCAATCACCAAATGCCTGAGTTACATAAGCAATCACGCCAGCGATAACAGGGCTGGACAGATAAGGAAGGAATGGTGTCGGAAGGGGCCGGAACAGGAAGGGAAATAAACGGAACACAAGACAGAAGGATGCTAAAGGCTAGGAGAAGCTCAGGGGCCACCAACAACACGCTGCGATCATGCAGTGTGTGATCATGCACAGTGCGATCATGCAGTGCGATCATGCACAGTGTGTGATTGGTGTTCCCCTGACATCACCCCCCCTCTAGAATGCGGCGACCCGACGCATGAAGTCCCACTGGTGGAACAGGGATGCGATTCTGAAAGGTGACAGCCTCCAAGGAGCGAATGCGACGAGGGGCACCTGGATGCAAATGGTAGAAGTTGTCAATGAGGTCAGGAGCTTGGACATCACCCTCATTTTCCCAAGAATTCTCTTCATAGCCATACCCCCTCCACTTGATGAGGAACTGGAGGCGATTTGCTTGCATGCGACTGTCTAACACCTGTTCAACTTCAAAGTGCTCATCGCCCTCTCTAAGGGTGGATGGAGGTGGTGGGGATGGTTGCCGACCCAAGATTGGATCGGATGGAGCAGGAGTGAGCTTAATGATGGGGAAAACAGGGTGGAGGCGACTTAGAGACCTTGGGAGGCGGAGACGGTAGGCTTGTGACCCAACTTGGTGTTCAACAACGTAGGGGCCAAGTCGCCGATGAGCTAGCTTTTTCGAAGGACGGGTGGTGTTTATATCGCTCGCATCGAGGTAAACCTTGTCACCTGGAGAAAATGTAGGTGCTGATGCGGCACACACGTATCCTTGCCTCCTCTCTCCGCTCTTCCCGCAATGTTGCTCTGCAGGTGTGGCACTGCGCAGGGCATCTATCCAGTGTTACCTCCTGCATTCTCCAGTTAACCTCCGGGTTGTGCTCCCAGAGCCATGGGTAGCCAAGGATCATCTTGTGCTTCCCCAGGTTCGTGACGGCAAAGACAGCACGTTCAGAGTGGTCACGGAATAGCAAGATGACATCAACAACGTTGCGAATTGCTCCACCCTCATTGGGAGTGCCATCAACATTGTACACAGGGGCAGGGCGTGTGAGTGATCGCATGGTTAACTTCTCAGCGGCGACAAATTCACTGTCGATGAACAACCCAGTCGCACCACTGTCAAGGAGTGCAGTCACCCCTTTGACTTCAGCAGTGTCTGTTGTCTGGATCTCTACCTTGAGGTTCAGCGAATTTGGAGAGGGGACAGATACAACCACGAAGTGCTTGGGAAGGGCTCGCTCCCAACGTTTCAATTGTGGTGAAGGACCTTTCGGAATGTCGGCGGTTGATGTGTCTTTATCGCTTGCTGTGTGTGACCCAGTTTCTGACACAGGGGTTGTATCTTCAGTACCTGGGGCTATTGACAGAGCGGCAAAGCGATTGTACAGGGGAAGCGAGGGCACATCTCTCACTCTCTGCGTGACACAAAATCCTCAGCATCATCATTCTCGACCTCTTCCTCAGTGACATCTTGCACATCCGCAGCAATCATCCAGTGCTCCAGCAGCTCCTCGCGTTCATCAGCTGTCATGTAGTGGACATTGTAGGCCTGCGGGCATTCTCGCACAAAGTATCCGACCTTTCCGCAGCGCTGACAGGTGAGTGGCTGTGGAAATCACTTCTTTGCAGCATCCACGTTCATTGGAGCAGGCCCAGAGGCATTTGGAAGGGGCGTGGGCACTGGCATTATCGCTGGCCTCGAAGAGAGCTGACTGGTGAACCTGGTGTGTGATTCACCTGCCTTGCGAAAAACTGGCAGTGGGGGAGGGCTGCTGTTTGTCACCCTAGGTCCCTGGAATGCTTCGTTGGCTGCACGCGTGAGTGCAACTGTTCTCGCCGCCCCATACCATGCAGAAGGGTCGTCGTCCTTTGGCCTGCCATCCAACATCAATGCGATGTGACTCTGGATTGCAGGTTTGAGACTTCGGCGGAACTTCATCACAATTGATCGCCCATCTGTGTATTCGGCCTTCTCAACCAGCTCTTCAAACCCATCAATGTATTCATCAACTGAACGCTTGCCTTGGTGGTACTGGCATGATTCCAGTTGGTTAATTGCATCGGTGGCCTCGTGTAGGGGGTAAAACTGCTGGCGAAATGCTTAAACAAAATCCTTCCAGGTCATGTAGAGCGGCACGCCATGCTTTGCTTCGTGAGTGAATGCGCAAGTGGCAAAAGTCGCAGCCCTGCCTGTTTTCATGAAGGACATCGCCCAAAGGATCTGTGACTGCTCGTCTGCAAAGTCACTCGCACACACGCCCAGTAGAGGCTGCACGACTGGATGAAGTTGCGACCGTTCGCACGATCCCCATCGTATTCAGAGGGCTTTGCTGGCTCAGCTGTTCGCTTTGAGGAGGCGCGAATGCGACCAGGGAGTCCAGCCATCAGCCCAGTGGTCGTAGCCTGCAGGGTGTTCAACCTTGTCTCCAGATCTTGTTTTTCCTGCCTCTCCCTCATCAACTCTTGCTCTATCGCCGCCAAGCGGTCCAAAACTTCAGCAGCAGATGGCAAGTCATCCATGGTAAGTGTTAGAGGGTGTCAGGGTATGGAAAGGATTGCTAAAATCACTGCTTTCAAAGGGTGTTCGATTCGAAGTCAGGCGATTTTGCAACCGATGCTCTAGAGAGAGTTTTCTACTATAAGGGCAACCTAGGCAGACGCTCTACACTCAAGCGGCGAACTGGCGAAGGGGGATCCAAAGTGAGATAGAGAACTATATACAGGACATAGACATACCTGGCGAAGGGGGATCCAAAGAGAAAACTCTAAGGAACCCCTTCGCCACCTAACTACGACTATAAGCAAACACGGCATGCTAGCCCGATCACCGAATGCCCGAGTTGTTGGGTGCATATATGCTCCTGCACCAAAATCAAGCATAATATATTCGATTTACTGTATGGTGTTTCAATCTCTTCTCAGATTGTTCTTGTACCATGCATTCACTTCTCTGTTTATTTTCAAAATTTTCCAGTCACTCCCTACCTCTTCATTTCATTTTGTTATTCCTATTTTCATAGGCGGCTGCACCCAGCGGAGTTTGGAATGACTTCGACGCGCGAGCCCTTAGGCGCTAAAGGGCCGGGTGCAGGTATATGCGTTCTGAGACAGGATTGTACTCCTCTCTCAGTGACAATAAATTCACTGAGAGAGGCGAGTAGTATTCTTTGTATTTTCATAACATGTTGACTGAGAATCATGTAGTACATTTGATTCTAGGTATTGTATCAATATAATAGTGACAATAAATTCACTGAGAGAGTACATTTGATTCTAGCTTTCTAAGAACTCTACCGAACCTTCCCTGCCATAGCCCCTAGTTGCTAACAAGGGTTATGGGCCCCGCAGACATTTCGCAGAAGCTTTTGGGTGTGGAGAAGCTTGCAACAGATGGAAGTAATTGGCCTCTGTGGCGAGCCACTCTTACAAGTTATTTTGAGTCCAAAAATCTACTCAGGCATATAGAAGGGAGAGCCATTCGACCTCCTGATCCTCCAGTCATGCCCCCAGGCCATATTCTTACAGAAGCTGAGGAAACTCAGATTGAGAAGGCTGAGGAGAAGCTGGAGAAGTATCTTGCCAGTGAAGGACAGGCAAAAACCCAAATAATCGTCTCAGTGTCAGAGTCACTAGCTCTGATGCTACAGAAGAGACATACAGCAAAAGAAGTCTGGGATGCATTGGTCAATGAGATGACCAAAAAGCCCAAGATGGTCCTCACCAACCTACAGAGACAGCTTCGCAGTATGAGGTGTCCTGAGGATGGAGACTTGAGAGACCACCTGGACAAGGCCCAAGACCTCTATGCTCGTCTCAATGAGATGGGAGCCAGAATTTCTGAAGGAGAGTTCACCGACATCATCCTTGCGTCACTTCCACCCTCCTATGAGGCAGTTATGAATGCCCTTACCACGTCGCTCAAAGAATGTGGATTGCCCTTAGTGCCCGATGATATTATCAGAGTACTAAAGGCTCAATACGATAGGAGAAAGACCCTTAATATTTTATAAGAAGAGCAGGCATTTATTGGTTCATCTACGAAAGGGCAGAAGGGCCGGCAAGACCCGAAGGTGCATACATGCACTAATTGCCACAAGCCTGGACATGCTATTGAGAGTTGCTGGGCTAAAGGAGGTGGTAAAGAAGGCCAGGGGCCACGTCAGAAGAAGAAAGCAAAAGCCAAAAAGAAGAAAGGCAAAGCCAAGGCGAATGTTGCCGAAGAAGTGTCCTCTGAGGAGGATGAGAGTGGCAGTCCAGCCGCTTTCACCAACTTTGACTGCTCTAATTTGAGTAGTTTATCTCTGGACACTGTTGTGATCCTCGACACTGGAACGACCGCACATATGACCCCTCACAAGAATTTATTGAGGAATTACAGTCCATTCTCACAGCCGCGCACCATTCGTGCTGCCAACAAAGGCACCTTTGATGCTTTTGGTTCAGGCTCACTCGTGCTATCTAACAAGGTTGGAGATAAGACTGTGAACATTACATTGAAGGATACGTTCTACGCGGCAAAAATGGCTGTTACCCTGATCTCGATCGGCCGGTGCGATGATGCAGGCTATAACACACAAATAGCTGATCAGATATGCACAATATCCAATCGTAAAGGCAGGATATTGATGCAAGCACCGAAGCTGAATGGCTTATATCGATTTGATTTACAACACACAAGTGCCGAAGCGCATATATGCGCATCAGCCATGGAGATACATCAAAAAATGGGGCACATTTCACAAAAGTCCCTACAGCATTTGCTCAACCGTGGCATGATATTAGGCATTGAATTGAGCTCAAAAGGTGACAAGGTTGTTTGCGATGCGTGCATTCAAGCGAAGATTGCACGTAAATCACTTCCTCAAGAACCCAGAAGCCGATCATCAAAATTCGGTGACAGAATTTATTCTGATGTCTGGGGACCAGCGAGGCACTCCACAATTGACAAGAAATCCTATTATGTGTCTTTCATTGACGACTACTCAAGGGAATCGGTTATCTATTTGATGGCAAACAAATCGGAAGCATTTTCAAAATACAAACTCTACGAGGCCTTGATGCTTCGACAGAGGAACGTGCACATCAAAGCACTTGTTTCCGACAGAGGGGGCGAATATACAAGCTCGGAATTTGAACAGCATTTAGCCAAGCAAGGCACGAAGCATCGGTTAACCGTACACGACACCCCAGAGTCAAATGGTGTTGCTGAACGTTTAAACCGAACTCTAGTTGAAAGAGCTCGTGCCATGCTATTGGAATCAAATCTTCCTAAGACTCTATGGGGGCATGCAATTTTGCACGCCAACTATCTTAGGAATCGGACACACACAAGAGCTTTGCCAGACAAAACCCCTTTTGAAATGATCCATCACGAGAAACCGAACCTGAAAGACATACACGTGTGGGGAATTGAAGTCTATGTTAAAGTCAAAGAGGGAAACAAACTAGCAACCCGTTCCAAAAGAGCTCGGTGGATAGGAATCTCTGGACAGAGCCATGGTCACTGCATCTACTGGCCTGACTCTCAGAAGGTTTCTGTCGAACGGAATGTTATATTTGACTCAGAGATGAAGGGGGGCAAAGCTCCAATCATTTCTATTGAAGAGTCACAGCTACCTACATCCAGAAAAATGATACAGGCCATCTCGGCGCCAGCACCTATGCCTAGTCGCTTAGTCAGCAAGGAGGCAAAGATCGAGGAAATTGATGATGATGAACCAGAGGTACGTCTTGAAGAGCTGCAACCCAGTCAGACTGTTGATGTCAGACCTAAGGAAGCTGCTCCAATAAGGAGAAGCGAGAGGATCCGTCAGCAGCAAGTGCAGCCGGCCCCAAGTGGTCCCGTAACAAGATCTCAAACTAAGAGACATGCTGGTGCAGATATCACTACACTAGCTTATGAGGACATTGAGGACCATCAAGACAAATTATTCGAACAAGATTTATCCTCTGTCACTGACGGTGTAAGGACCCGGCCTTTGGCCGGCTACTTACCGGTAGAACCTTCTTCCGAGCCCCAAGCCTTGTGATATCCGTGCCCGAGTACATATGATACTTATCCGCACCCGAGCCCGAGCTTGAACTCATATCCGACCTTGATCCCATGCCCGTATCCCCCTTAGTTACTGATTCCGCTCCATCACGCATCATTCATATATTACCTCGCCCTGCCCTCGGTCTCCTGACCTCGCCCTGACCTCCACTAATCTGTTCGCCCCTGACTTGCACCTCGTCCGTATATAACCCCCTTGTATGCATTCCTACTCCTCAGTCTGAAAATCAACTATCGTGTCCCTTCGATCCCTAGCTAGTTTCTACACCTCGCCTCTTAAGCTAGAACCTCGCCTCTTATTCGTTTACCTCCGAAGTTGGGACTCGTGCGTAGGGTCGGCGCAGCACATAAGCTGAAGCCAAGTCCCTCTCCGACTTCCCCATCCAAACCTCGCCCTGTAACCTCGGACCTTGACTCGGGTTTCGTCCCCGACCTCGGTCAACCTTACGACGGACCGTATCGTAACAGTATTTTCAGACTGCTTACACCCTACGTATCCCTTTTTTCACGATGTCCATGATAACTCGTTCTCGCACCCTTCGGGGTATCTCAGAACAGCGACGTTTCTCGGAAGCCCCCGATGACTCACCCCCGTCCCCGGGGATACCCCTCGCAGACCCCGCCGAGCCTAGTAACAAAGGCAAAGGTAGGGCTAACCTCGGTGACCCTTCAGGTGATCCAGGTGATGGCTCTAGAAGTTCTGACAACGATCGGGACCTCCCCAACCTTCCGCCCGAGGACCTCGGTGACCTCGAGGACAACGAGCTTATGCGTCGAGTGTTCATCAAACTCGCGAAACCTCGCGAATCCGAAGCACGAGCCAAGGTCAAGGAACCGGATAGTTATGACGGTACTGACCAAGCCAAGCTTCGCACTTTCTTCCTTCAATGTGTACTCAACTTCAGAGATCGCCCCACCGCGTTCAAGACTGGGGCCTCAAAGGTGCAGTATGCTATTTCTTACCTGTCCGGCTCGGCTCTGCAATATTTCGAGCCGGCGATCCTCGGCGAAGTCCAACCCGAGCCAGATTGGCTCGAGGACTGGGACAGCTTCAAGGCCGAGCTCGAGCTTAACTTCGGCCCATACGACAACACGGCCCAAGCCGAGATTGACCTCGAGAAGATCGTTATGAAAGAGCACCACAAGGCCGCGCGATTCTTTATCGATTTCGCCCGAGCTTCGACTCGGACTCAGTGGAACGACGCGGCCCTCCGACACTTTGCTTATAAGGGCTTGGCCAAACGAATCAAGGACGACTTACTTCACTTCCCTCGATTCCGCAGCCTCGCCGAGCTTAGGAACTTCGCGCTGGAATGCGATAGCCGTTACTGGGAGCGAAAGGAATACGACGCCATGATCAATGGTCGTAGCTCCCAGCCTGCACGCACCCCTAATCAGTCCAGTAGCAATGCCACTAACAACCACCAGCCTTCCAGTGGTTCCAATAACAATAAGAACCGCAACAAGACTAACAACAGCGGCAAGGGTTCCAACAACAACAACTCTTCGAACAACAAGAGCCAGCCCGACATTTCGAGCAAACTCGGGAAGGATGGCAAACTGCTTCCCGAGGAGCGCCAACGTCGGGTCGACCAAGGCCTTTGTCTGCTTTGCGGCACCAAAGGTCACGTCGTCAAGGACTGCCCGAAGAACAAGTCTACCAATAGTAGCGGTTCTAAAGGTCGGGCAACGAAGACCCCTAACGAGGGGACTTCGGCCTCCATTACGGAGGTGAAAAAATAGGTAGCAACCTCGGAACCACACGATCCGAGGATTGCGGTAACCTCACCCGTGTGCTCAGACTCAGCGCCGCTTCTCATTCATTGTCCAAAGATTCCCTTAATGTAGATCTAACCTCGCCTTCGCTTCCCAACGTCGCTTTTGTTGCATTAGTTGACTGCGGGTCCTCAGACTGTTTTATTGAATCCAGATTTGTCCAGAAGTACTCCATGCCTGCTTATCCTGTCTCTCCTATACCCTTGAAACTATTTGACGGTAGTACTAACACTACCATTACCCAAGCTCTAGACCTCTGCATTTGCTTTCCGACCGGCGAACAACAATGGGTTACCTTCTACGTAACCTCGCTCGACTCAAGTTGCTCGATGGTACTTGGCCACAACTGGCTCACCCGCTACAATCCGTCGATTGACTGGGTATTGGGCAGTATTATTTTCAACACCATCGACCTAACAACGACTCCAGCGACCCCGGCGACGTCAGCCCGCTTAGCTTCGGCTACGACTTCGACCTCGCCTACGGCATCTTCGCCACCGCCTCCGACCTCGCTTCCGAAATTGCAAGCACCCCTCGTTTCCCTAATCAATGCACCCGCTTTCATGCGCGCATCTAGATTGGAAGGGTCCGAAGTGTTTCAGCTCAATTTGGCTTCGCCTGAGCTCCTCGCCAGAGGGGCAACATCGGGAGGAAGCTCTTCCGAGCTTCCTGAGAACGTTAAGAAACATGTTCCCGAAGTATATCACGAATTTGCAGATGTGTTCAGCAAAGCACGCGCTGACACTCTAGCTCCCCACCGACCTCACGATATCAAAATCAACCTCGAAGAAGGGACCTCGCCACCTATCGGTCCCATCTACTCTCTCTCAGCTTCCGAACTCAAAGCACTTCGCGAGTTCATCGACGAGCATTTAAACATCGGTTTCATCCGACCTTCACGCTCGCCTCATGGTGCACCGGTATTGTTCGTTCGCAAAAAAGATGGCTCACTTCGGTTGTGTGTCGACTTCCGAGGTTTGAACAAAATCTCAAAAAAAGATCAGTATCCATTGCCATTGATTGCTGACTTACTTGATGCTCCAAAGAATGCTCGCATCTATACGAAAATTGACCTTCGTCACGCTTACCACCTCGTACGGGTGGCCGAGGGTGACGAATGGAAGACCGCCTTCAGGACTCGCTATGGGTCTTTCGAATGGTTGGTCATGCCATTTGGTCTCACTAATGGCCCTGCTGCCTTCCAGAGATTCATGAACGAGGTGTTCGCCGACCTTTTGGACGTTTGTGTGGTGGTATACTTGGATGACATTCTAATCTACTCCAGTGACCCCTCCAAACATGTTGAACATGTCAAGGAAGTCTTGCGACGACTACGACTCAACAACCTCTTCGCCAAAGAAGACAAATGCGAGTTCCATCGCGACTCGGTTGAATTCCTCGGCTACATACTCTCTCCCGAGGGCCTCACTATGGCAGATGACAAAGTAAAGGTCATTCAAGACTGGCCTGAACCTCGCAAAGTTCGCGACATCCAATCCTTCCTCGGCTTCGCCAACTTCTACCGACGTTTCATTCACAACTACTCCGACATCACCATTCCTCTCACCCGACTTACCCGCAAGGGTACCCCTTGGAATTTTTCCGAGGATTGTCGACGGGCTTTCAACCTGTTGAAGAGGGCGTTCACTACCGCCCCTATCCTTACTCACTGGATTCCTGACCTTCCACTGATCGTAGAGACTGATGCATCAGATTATGCCTTAGCGGCAATCTTATCACTACGAACCTCAGAAGGCGAACTTCATCCCGTCGCTTTCCACTCCCGCACATTCACCTCTACCGAGCTCAACTACGATGTTCACGACAAGGAGCTCCTCGCCATTTTTGAAGCCTTTCAACGCTGGCGACACTACCTAGAGGGCTCAGGCGAACCAGTTGACGTTATCCCCGATCACAAGAACCTCGAATACTTTTCAACTACGAAGCTCTTGACCCGTCGACAAGCTCGGTGGTCGGAATACCTTTCCCAGTTCAACCTCGCCATACGCTTCCGACCAGGTCGCCTCGGAACGAAGCCTGACTCTCTCACTAGACGATGGGACGTCTACCTTAAAGAGGGGAATAGCGACTATGCCACCATAAACCCGCAGAACCTACGGCCAGTGTTTACTCAGCACCAGCTGGCATCGTCCCTTAGAGCTACTAACCTCGCTCCCATCGTGCTCCGAGCCGCTTCACTGCTTGATACCGAGCGGATCCGAGCTGACATACTAGCGAACCTCCCCTCGGACCCCATAGCCAAGTCGCACCTCGGCTTGGTTAATGACCCGAGGTGGACCACAGACCCCGAGGGTTTCCTCAAGCTTGACAACCGAACCTATGTTCCAGGGGCCCAAGACCTTCGACTTCGCATCCTGCAATACAAGCACGATCACATCCTCTCGGGACACTTCGGGGTCAACAAGACCTTGGAGCTGATCCGACGAGACTATACTTGGCCGGGGATTAGATCCTTTGTCAAGGATTATTGCAAGACGTGTACCACTTGTATGCGAAGCAAGCCACAACGTCACAAACCCTATGGTCTCCTCAAGCAACTTCCTGTTCCCGAGAAACCTTGGAATTCCATCTCTATGGATTTCATTGAGCAACTCCCCCCTTCATCCGAGTTCACCTCCATCCTAGTGATTGTTGACCGCTTCACTAAGCAGGTTATCTTCATTCCAACCACAGACAAGATAACCTCGCAAGAGCTCGCTCACCTCTTCGTTCTTCATGTCTTTTCAAAGCATGGAGTCCCCTCGCACGTCACCTCGGACAGGGGTTCCGAGTTTGTTTCGCGCTTCTGGCGTTCCCTAGGGAAAGCTTTGGACATGCGGTTGCATTTCACCTCGGGATATCATCCCGAGGGTGACGGTCAGACCGAGCGTGCTAACCAAACTTTGGAACAGTACCTCAGGATCTATTGCAACTATCAGCAGTCCAATTGGGCTTCGCTCCTTCCCCTAGCCGAGTTCGCCTACAACAACGCGCCTAGCGCAACCACCGGCGTCTCCCCATTCTTTGCCAATAAAGGCTACCATCCGAACCTCGCAGTTCACCCCGAGCGCGACCTCGCCTCGGCACGAGCCCGAGACTTCGTGGTTGACCTGGACGAGCTTCACCAAGAACTTCGCCACGCCATCCTCGAGGCTCAGAAATCTCTTCGGCAACAGCCATGCGGCCGTCAGCTGCAGGATCTGGTAACGAGACTCGGTCTATGGATGGCGCATAGACCGACGCCGTATCAGAAGGCGCTATAGTGACGGTTCGCATACTATTCTGTGATTTCTGCGTGGTAAGAGATCGCTGGGAAAAGGCCATGCTTGTCCCACGATGACCAGATAACACTGGCACTGGCACCTGACCGGGCTGTTCATGTTTCTGATTCGACGCTTGTGAGAGTTTAGAAGGGGAGATGCGCACGGCAGATTCAGATGAAGAGGGCGAGGCCGGGGACTGCGGCGAGCGAGACTCGTCGACGTATCGGTGTCATAGCCGCTGACACTGCCTTCTTCGTCACGGTCATCGGGAGAATCTTCACGCGGCGCAGGAACCTTCAACAAGAGACTGCGAGACGGGGTTGGAGCACAGGGTAGTTTGGCTACGGCGGACGACGAGGCCTGCGGTCCTCTTTGTGAGCCAGCCATGTCGTGGGTGAGACTAGTCTGCGCGGGTGCTGACCCCTCAGATCCACTGCTCGACTCTGAGTCGTCCAGAGCGCCTTCGCCAACATGCGCATGCTGAAAGGCCACGGGTTGTTCATTGACAGACAGGTCCCAACCGGTGATGGGAGTCGATACCGAGGCCCGACGCATGGCGAGGCGGTGTGTAGGAGGAAGGACGGGAAGAGCGGTGGCGGCACGGCGCGATACCGTGCTCAACTTGGTGGAGGATAACATGGATGTATCGTGCGACGAATTCGGGGAGAAGGGACGTGAGAGACGGGAGGAAAGCGGACTTGGTTTCGAGCGGGGGGATGGCGACGAGGAGGAAGGCGTGCCTTTTGTCGCCTGATCAGCTCTCGTGCGGTACGATAACGGGCTTGTTTCTATGGGGTGCGTGTCAATGCGTGTACTCCCTGATGTAACCGTAGCGGGGGCGGTATGGCTATTGAAAAAGGTGCGGCCACGGAGGGAAGAAACTGACACAGATGTGAGAGATAGCTGGCTCGGTGCCCCTATATGCGACGACGGCTTCAACGAGTATTCAGATAACGGGCTTGTTTCTATGGGGTGCGTGTCAATGCGTGTACTCCCTGATGTAACCGTAGCGGGGGCGGTATGGCTATTGAAAAAGTTGCGGCCACGGAGGGAAGAAGCTGACACAGACGTGAGAGACAGCTGGCTCGGTGCCTCTATAGGCGACGACGGCTTCAACGAGTATTCAGAAGTCGGTGACGTATCTTCCAAGTTCACGAGCTGGGACAGGAGCAGCAGCCACGTCTGAGCAGCATGGAACTGTCCAGCCTCCCTTGCTCGCTGCAGACTCGTTAAACCCCGTTAAGAGTGTGAAAGATAAGGACCTGCCTCCGCGTTAATCCCGCATACTCTTAGCCTGTCTCCATCGAAGACATACGATTTCTCCGGGTGTTCGAAGGCCGAGTGGTCAAAAAGAGGAATGTCTTCCACGCCAAGCGTTTGTTGATAGAGGACGTAAACAGGATCACTCGTTGCTTTGGGGCGGAGGCATAGCTCTTGCAGCGTGTCCACACCGTATGGGCTGCTGATAAGATTAGACATAAACATAGCACAGCGTACGCGGGCAATATATATATGCTCACACATCATCATATGGCAGTTAGACGACTGGCTGGTTGTTGGCGCCAAATGCGAGGCTGCCGTACGCAGTCCAGGACATGGCCACTCTTGGAATGTAGTCGAGCGGTCTGAAGCTTTCCCGGAGGTCGTGCTGTGCAAACGTGCCGTTGACGTGTTGCGCCCACAGTTTGTGCGAGCCGGCAAAGGCGATGTCTGCCTGACAAGTCTGCACACGAACACAACTGAATATTTTCGCCGCGTACCGGTGATGCCGCCCTCTGCGTCATCCAGAGCCCACTTGCCGATCCACGCACGACGTATGTCCCATATTTCGACGGTCTCGCTCTCAGGCCCGTTGTTAGACATGATCTGTACGCCATTGAATAACAACCGAAAACGACGGATGAGTAAGCTCAATCTACACGGCAACCTCGCAATTGTAGCCCGGTCGCCAACACACATTCCGCACCGGGAAGGGCGTGTGAAGCGTACGGAAGGAACTCGGGCCCATCTTCTTGTTCAGTAGCATCGCGTCGCGATCGCTCATATGTGCGGGAATGGAAGCCCCTGGCGGCAAGCAAAGGTCCCAAACCTGCAACGACGCGTGAGACTCAGACTGCGCAGTGCTGATTAGTTACAGGAGTAAATACCTTTATTTGGCGATCCATCCCACTCGTTAGGAGCCACCCCAAGCCTGTCTCTTCCATACTGGGCAACTGCCAGTCCATTGATAGTACGGACGATGAGTGCGCGAGCGTGATTCGTTCCAGGGGGAGCGCTCTATTACGGAGGACCCGTCTACAGTTCCAACGATGAACACGACGTGGACTATATATAGTATGACTGAATTCACCCACCGCTGAATATTGCCGCTCTCGAGACCAGTACAGACGATCATGGGATGGGAACGGGAGATAGAGCTAGAGCGCAAATCCCTGTGGGGTGGTATACTTCCATAACGGAAGGCGGCGGACTCCGGAGGTCCTACAGCGCGAAGCAGGTGATGATACTGAGAGCTTGGCAGAGGGTAAAACGTTTCCCATAAGCATAGGTGCCCGACCTGTGAGCCACTAGCAAAGAGGTAGGGCAGAAATGGAAAGATAGCTAGCTTATTGACTGTGCGTTTGTGTTCCTTTATCCTCGTCTCTGGTTGTGTAATTTGAGTGTCTCTAGGTTACGCAGGACGAAACCCACGGCCATGCACCATACTTGGACCCCGACTTGTTAACATCCCAATAAATAATCTCTCCATTCCTCGCACTAGTCACAATCTTGTTGTCGAACGCTTCGTGCGTGTCACGCTGGGACGCGTCGCAAGCTGATGAAGAGCGAAACACTCACTTCCGCGTGCCCACATGTTGGTCGGAGCACTGTCAATCTTCAGCCCGGTCAGCCCGGAACCCCTCCACACGTTGGTCTCACTTTCTAAGCTCGCACTGCCTGAATTAGTGCATACTCTGGCATCCGTCGAGCTGCCGCTAGAAAGCGGCCTAATATGGGGTCGAGATGGCGACTTCCGCGCGCGAATGGGGTCATTTATGCGTAGAATTCGAAGTACTACATAGGGAGGGCATAGCATCAGGTATGTAAAACACCACATATACACGGAATCGCGACGTCGGAAACAAACAAACCGTCCGTCCCAGCGAGAACACATCTCGAGCCATCTTCGGATGTAGCAAATGTTCCTCAACCGACAGTGCATGCCCAAGGATATCGTACTGTTCTCGAGGGGCCCTGATATTCGTGATGTCTTTGGTCGGTGTAGACCTGAGGTAGCATCGCACGGTCGAGTAATTGCAAGGAGCTTATGGCCCGCCCGCAGACTATCCCACGGTGACGGCACGTGACCTCTCGCATTTTCTCACCGTGTAAATTCGGTGGAATAATTTGAGGTACGTTTCGGGGAGTCCAAACTAACACACAATGCCAGATCCACCTGTGCGTACATCGGATGCGCAAGGGTGAGAAACGATGCCCCTTCCGTGCGAACGTTTCGACATGGTCTGCGGTAAATGTACAGGATGGTAAGTTGTCTTGCAGATGGTCGTCGCACTCTAATACGTCCATCCAGGCAGCGCAGGGCTCTCCCTTATATCTTACATGGCTGATGCAGCGATGGCACCCGTCCCAGTGCTGCTCGTACTATCTCCCAAGGCGGTTCGATGCAGCACACGTTGCGACACGGCCGTGCTATTGGCCAAACTCCACCTGTACGCGGAGCGGCGCGGCTTGGAAGGCCTCTCGTCATCCCTGTGAGTAGGTGTCAGCGACTATCTGGTGTGCGTGGAGAGGGGCAAGAATTAAAATAAAAATAAAAATAAAAAGAATGGCAGACGGCGAAAATAATAGAATATAAATGTCTCCATACTCATCCTCCATGGAATGCGCACACGAAAAGGGTTGCGCCATACAGCAAGCGGTGCCCGGAGGTATCACCGGCGCACGGAACGAAGGAAGCAGCAGAAAACGCAATCAATGGAAGCATCCAGCGCCAAACTCCGAGTACAGAAGCGTCACAGGGACGGCAGCAAGTTGTCGATCGCGAGGAAGAAGCGCAAGAAGAGTGCATAGCCAGGAACCGAAACCACGAAGGCGCCGTGCGGCCAATTCATCTCTCAAGCGCCCGATGGGTCACGTGGGAGTAACCGTCGTCACCCGTATGTTTGGGAGACGCAGGACGTCTCACTTGCAACCGACTCCCCGCTATTGACGGTTAGCCACGATTTACTGCGACGGCTCGAGGTGGGAACTTGTAGGACACTGCCAATAGCCTACCTCGAGCGGAAAACGGATGGCTTGGCGGGTATGCAGGTTGGGGTGCGGGGACTACCTCAGACTCACGCCGGGTGGGTGAGGATGAGTGTGGGCTGAATTGATTCAGGATCGACTCATTGGCTCCTTGACGCACTGCAGTGTCGATGTGTCATCCATCGTACTCATTAACTCAAGAGGTTTCGTCGGTCCTTCATCGTTCGTGCGTGGCATTGTCTTACCGTTTCTTCGTCCCAGGTGATTCTCACATCCTTCCATCTCATGCCCAACCAGTTGTCCTCTCATCTCATCGTCACACCCCGTCATTCTCCCTTGTCTCAGAGTCCATGCGGGTGCGAGCGTGGGCACTCGTCCATGCGAGTCGTCCCGCTCCTCATTGCCTCATGTTGTCCTCTCACCATGTCGTTTCGTTCTCAAACCATCATCACCATCACATCCTCTAGCTCCAGCGACACTCATTGGCACCATTTAACTCCCCTCGACTACAAGGGACTACACAATCATGCTGACATAAAGGCAGGCGGACGTGAAGCAGCCGTCGATGCCGTCGAGCTGGCGACGGGTACCAGGACGGGACGCGAGGGTTTGAAGTGTGGGTGAGAGCTTGTACTGCACCACTGGCCGTCGACATGTGCAAGGTTGCCATGGAAGGACGCACTCCAGAATGCCATACTACGCCACGCCAACCTGACAAGGCTGTTACGCGAGAACGCGAGATGGCCTTGGGACGCGAATATGCAAAGGGAGCACGCCCCGCCTGAAGGAACGCCGGACCCAAGCCACACAACAACACACCCGATGCATGGCATTCTGAGTCAGATGGTCTGATGGCCTTACGTTCTACCGGTAGTCGTATGGTGGAGGAGTGGGTGAAGGCGAGAGTAGTGCGTATATGGAGAGGACTTGTGTGATGGAACGGGAGGCAGAGCGGGAAGCGGCATGGAGAGAGACAGGAAGGAAACCCGCAAGGGAACAACAGGAAAGGTGGAGTTCCAAGAGGTAGACGGTACCAGCTCAGGCACGCACCCACACTACCAGGGGCCCGAACGTGGGAAGAGGGAACAACGGTGGAAGGTGGACGGAGAGTCTCAGGACAGATATACTCTAGGGTCGATAGAAAGACTCTAGCAATAGACGGCCATTGAGAATCGCCAGTTACGCACGGGAGCCACGATGACGTGTCGCATCTCGACCCCGATCAGGCACGCACCACGCGGTCACGACCCGCACGCGATTACGACACGCGATCACGATCATGCGATCATGAATCACGCCACGCGATCACGATCACGCGGCGATCATCCATCACGCCACACTTATCAATACCTGCCCTGATCGGCGTGTGGAAGTATCATGCTGAGCGCTCAGTATATATATATATCGGCTACTCAAGCGCGGTGATATGAGAAAGCATTTCTGGGTCCCACACCCGGTGACACGGATCGTCTTGTCATCGGATCTCGAGACGATGCACTTGCCGTCTGGAGAGAACGCTACCGAGTAGAGACCCGATGGAACATACGTCTCCGCGCCCATGGACAAAAAAGGGTTGCGCCGTACACAAAGACCGGAACTATAACCGGCACCGGAAGTACAGAAGCGGCAGAACAGGCAATCAACGGAAGCATCAAGCGCCAAGCTCCGATTGGCAACAGAAAGGCAAGTTGCCAAGATCGGGAGGAAGAAGCGCAAGAAGTGAAGTAGCAAGGAACCCGAAGCCAGGACCCCGAAACCGAAGGAACGCAGTAGCCCGGATGGTAGTACACATCTCATCGGGACGGCTTAGCTTGGGGACCTGTGCCGTGGGTATATAGCAGTGAGACATTTAGCAAAAATCTTGGGGAGTCAACTTCATCCCCATGGGTCTACTTGTGTTTATCCTGACACACAGGGCACCGCCATCAGATTGTACGGTTTAGCTTGGACAGGTGCGACGCAATGGCTGTGTTACGCACGTAGGCCATGATCTTCGCGTGCCTGACTCATTTTATCTCCATAAAAATAGAATGTCCCGCGCATCATCTCGTGACCGATCCTAATCGAAACGTCGCCACACCTCAAGACATCGACTACGCCTCCCACCCGGTGCCACCTCCCTGGGTACGGGTCGATTGTCGCTGGCGCTGATTGCTAATATATTGCGTGTCGCTCCAAAAGGACATCCTTTGTGTGGGTCGCAAATTCTGCTGCCGACAGTCCTTATGCCTTTACATACGGTGACCGTATCCCGCTTCTCAGTACGTGCACGTTGTACCGTACCGCGTAAATGCGAGCGGTCACGTGCCTTCACCGTGGGATAGTCTGCGGGCGGCAAAACGCCGCGGCAGCAAACGCCGGCAAATTTGGCGACCATAAGTATCTCGATCCTTGCAATTACTGGACGGTGCGATGCTACCTCAGGTCTACACCGACCAAAGACATCACGAATAGCGGGTCCTCTCGAGAACAGTACGATATCCTCGCGCATGCACGGTCGGTGGAGGACATTTCAATTTGCCACATCCGAAGATGGCTCGAGATGTGTTGTCGCTGGGAGGGATGGTGCGTTCGTTTCCGACGTCGTCATCCTGTGTCTATGTGTTTGAAATACCTGATACTATGACCTCCCTATATAGTACTTCGAATTCTACACATAACTGACCCCATTCGCGCGCGGAAGTCGCCATCTCGACCCCATATTAGGCCTATTTCTAGCGGCAGCTCGACGGATGCCAGAATATGCACTAATTCAGGCGGTGCGAGCATCGAAGTTGGGACCAACGTGTGGAGGGGTTCTGGGCTGACGATTGACAGTCCTCCGACCGATGTTGTGTGGGCACGCGGAAGTGAGTGTTTCGCTCTTCATCCGCTTGCGACGCGTCCCAGCGTGACACACAGGAAGCGTTCGACAACAAGATTGTTACTAGTGCGAGGAATGGAGAGATCATTTATTGGGATGTTAACAAGTCGGGGTCCAAGTATGGTGCGTTGGCGTGGGTTCTCTGCGTAACCCAGAGGAGTACTCACATTACGCAGCCAGAAACGAGAATAAAGGAACGCAAGCGCCCCTCAATAAGCTAGCTATCTCTCCATTCCTGCTCTACCACTTTGCGAGTGGCTCGCAGGACGGGCACCTGCGCTTATGGGTAACGTTTACCGTCTGCCAAACTCTCAGTATTGTGACCTGCTTCGCGCTGGAGGACCTCCGGAGCCCGCCATCTTCAATTATGAAAGTATACCACCCCACGGGGATTCGTGCTCTAGCTCTATCTCCAGTTCCCTCAAATCCCATGACTGTCTGTACTGGTCTGGAGAGCGGTAATATTCAGCAGTTGTTGCGGGGCTGTCTTCGGCGGGGATGGTATGCGGACAAGCTAAAGTCATGGAAGGGCCACTGAGTGTCAGTGATTCTTCGGAGCTCACTAGCTAAGCTCAACCAGCTAAGTGGTAAGCAACGTTGTTCTGCTCCAGATGCGAGTCCGCATGGTCAAGGCGCTGAACACTTCAAGTAATGCAGGGTGAACGCACGCCCGTCGACCACAGGTATGACATTATGGCACCATCGTACCTGACATCCACCACCCTCGCACATGCGCCCTACGCACGACAATTGAGCCCAATGTTGCTTTCTTCCATCGGTATCATCCTACAGCTTGCTCGCAGCTTGTATGTTCCTCCACCGCTGCCTGCAATTCCCTCCACCCCCTGGAAGTCCCTATCAAGGACAGGACGTGACTGTGTGATGTCTTCGATTCAGGACTCCGCAGACCGTTGTGCGCGATGGACCGTCGGTCAGGAGAGGGTTTCATGTCTGAGTGCGGCACCGCGCGCTGCCGGGTGCGGAGAATAGAAACAAGGGATTCGAAGATCGAAGCAGGCGCGCGCTTCTCACGATAAGTGCTTGCTTCAGGGCTTCTGCTTCCCAAATTGATGCGTGCCTTGTCGCGTTGCCAGCGAAGCGGCCTGCGCGCTTGACGTGAATCGACCCAAAATGGGTATATCATCAATACATCTGATCCACGGTCGATCGATCACTTCGATCACGATTGTGATATGAACTGCGCCACCTCCTGGCACGTGGCCAACACGAGCGAGTTGATCGAGCGGGGCTCTTCATGGGAAATGAGCGTGGGGAAGCAGTGACGTTTTGGACACGTGCCAGGAGTTGCCACGGTACTGCGAGGCATAGCCCGTGCGCGCCAGGCACCCACATTCGCCACCACACTCTCGGACACGGGAGAAAGTACAATGGCAGGCTCGTTTGAGGCGCAAGAAGGGTGTATATGTGAGTATCGCGCAGCGCGCAGAGGAGGACCGAGGCCGAGGTGCAGGAGTGGAACAGATATGGAGTATTCGGATTTAGCCCCGGCCACAGGGGCTTTGGTCTAGTGTGCGCGAGCGGGTACTGCGGCGCGATCGGTCTATTTATATGCACAACCGCCGTTCTGTCTGCTCTGCGTGTCCGAGGTTTCTACTGCGTCCGCCCACGAGTGACGACGGTTTCTCCCACGACCCACGTGACCCACACACGGCGTCCCGGTGAATTCCGGCGTGCATGACGGCCACGTGTCCCAAGCTCTGTTCGTTCGGCTTCGGGTTCCTGGCTACATGTTATGTAACTTTCTTGCTTCTTCTCTTCTCTCGGTAACCCGCTTCTGCCCCTGTCGTGCTTCTGTCGTCAATCGGAATTGGTGGGTGCTTCCATTGCTTGCTTCTGCTGCTTCTGTCGTTTCTATGCGCCAGTATACATAGCTCCGGCCCTGACTTGCTAGTTTACGGCGCAGCCTTTTCGTGTGCGCACTTTGAGGAGTGTGGAGACGCTTCTGTTCTAGATTGTTCTCGCCATCTTCCATCCTTTTATATTTTCAGTTTTAATTTTTGCTCCTCTCCACGCACAAGCTCATCCTTCTACGCCAGGTACCGCTCTGTGCCGCCGATCACAGGTAGGATATAATACCTCCATCCACCGAATACCAATATTACTTACGGGGCGTATACGTTACAGGTATGGTGGTCCTTCTATCGGCACCTCTCTCGTCAGTGCCTCGGGTGCACTTAACCTGCCAATGGTGCCCCACAAGGGGACTATTTCAGATGTCCCACCACGCTTGTACCGCGGCTGCTGCCATGGGGCTCTCCTGACTTGCATCTGATTCTTCAGCCATAGGTCTCATGGAGTTGTTTGGGTCTCCCTTCCGGAAAAATATCAGTATTCTTGTCAGCTTGGCTGCCGGATGTATTGTGGCAGGTGCAACTGGCCACGTTAAGGCCGCGCCCGCGATTACCTTCCCGTGGTACCCCGCGTTTACTGTAAAGTCTGGATCTGCAAAGCTGTCCTGCGAAAACGACAAGGGTCCATACATTTAAGAGTGGAGTCTGGCTCCCGCCATTCTCCAAAGTCAGTGGTTTGTTGCTGACATCTTAATTACTCTGCAGTTTCTGCGGGACAGTGCTTGCTGTGTAAGTAAATTAGCAGCGTTTCCCGTGCCTGTGCCGCGCGCCCGCCCCGCCGGCGCGCACGGCGCCCCGTTTCCCCTCGCGGTCTCGCTGCTCGATGCTAGATGACATGCCCGTGGCGCGCGCTGCATGAAGATCCTTGATTGCACGGTGACGGCGTCGAAAGGTCCTTTGCCACAAGAAATGGTATCCGCTGAAGCAAGCGAGGTGTCAAGTAGATGTAGGGGATGTGGAGCATGTGCGGTCCCAGCGCGTTGTCATCCTCCACGAGTCATACTGAATAAAGGTAACGTGCTTTATCTGCAAGCGCTCGAGGTCGGCTTCATCCTCATCATCCGAAATGCTAGACAAGCTAGATAAACAGGGAGGGTGTTCGTCACGGGCCACATGTTGAGGAATGGACTTCGATTCCCGGTCGCTGTTCTTAGGCGAAAGATATATAGTACATGGATGGAAGGAAACGCTGGACCATTCCGAGTCGATTCTTCAGAGGAGATTAGGTTAATAGGGGGATGCTTTCGTTTTCTCGCGTTTTTTGTTTTGGCGTCGAAGAGAGAGCTATTGGACACTGGGAGCACGGACACTACATGATCTCATGTGACATTGTCAACAAACTGCAGAGTGCAGACCCGGGTAACCGGCAGCGTCCGGCGGCTACAGATCTGTCTCACAAGGCATTCTGGCAGCAAGCAGAGGACGCACAGCTCAATTTTGTCCGTATTTTCCATATCAAAAAGGGCTATGACCTGACAACTGCCGCACATAATTTCTGAACGAGGTCCCACGACTCCAACAGGCGTTATGTCCCACCGGACTGATAGTTTCCATTACTGGAGTCACAGCTGGGAGCATCACTACGTCAAGCTTCAAGAACGCATGTGACCTGGCGCACGCGTCGAGCGCAGCAGAGGCACCGGACATGATGTCAGGGACATCGCACTCGACCGCGCTGTTCTACCTCGAGGCGACACCCGCGGCGTGCCCCACTATTGCTCACGCCTCATGGGGCCCCCCTCTCCTCGTGTCCACCCCGCTCGCGTGTATGCCAGCCGTGTCCCCTGCGCCGGAGATGGCGGAGCAGACGCACGCGGGGCGCCCCCCCCCCCCCCTTCTGCACGATGATGGCCCAGAGTCGCTCTTCTCCTTCACCTGATCACCACCACCGTCTTCAAGCAGGCCAAAGCATTCTCCCAGGAACCATCGCCCATGCTGGCAAACCCCGCGGCCACGACGCTCCATGAGGGGGACCCCTTCCTCCTCACCCTCACGACGCTCGCAAAGGCGCTCTAGATGCCAGCGTGCGTCAGCCTCGCTCATGCGCTGCCCCATGTGCGTGGTGGCGGCGCGCTGTAGGATGGGCGAAGCTGAGCAGATGATTGAACTTGTACGGAACGAGCCGCGCATGGCCGCGATTCTCGTCGCGCAGAAGTTCACCATCAGCATCCCACATGCACATGCCCCCGGCGTCGGCCCTGGAGCCATGAAGCGCGGTCCGCCGGAAGGGGCATAACACACGTGGACAGACCTAGACCGCCTGTGGCAGACGCTCACGCACTCCACCTCCCCGTGCTCAAACGGCTCGCCACGTCCGCCCACGGCCCCGAGGACGAGGCCGCGAACATGTACCCCACGTCCACAAGCTGCGTCGGGTGCGTGTTGCGTGTCCGACGTCCCACATCACGCATTCAAATTCCTCATGTTTAACCTCCATTCTTTACGCACTCGTGCTGACGCGGCCCGATTTCATGCAGGCATCCGCCTGGCCTTCGACGGGCCGGTCCCTCCCCGCGCACCTGCGCCTGTCTTCGCCGCCCCTGCCTCGCCGCCCCTCCCCCCACCCCCACCCCAGCCGTCTTTTCCCCCTGCGCCCCCACACCGCCCACCCTCGCCTCTGCCTGCGCCCCACCCCCTCCGGCTCCTCCTTCGACTTGTCCACCACCATCCCTGCCTCAATCCACGCCCGCTGTCTGCGACCAAGGTCAACCCACTGACGTCATCCCCCCTGTCCACCGCCCGCTCTGTCTGGGCACGGGGCGCTTCGCGCCGCGATGCACAGGGTCATTCTTCCTTGTGATCGCGGCGCTCACACAGCCGTCGATCATGATGAACGTGCTGCGGAAGCGCTGACGTTGTGCATGGGACAGCGCGGCTCGCGGCCGACCATAAACCCTTCCACGCGTGTGCCCGCATGGGTCATGCCCGCGCTGAGCATATGAAGGAGCGCTGCACCCGCAGACGGAGCGGGGCGGGCGTGGTGCATAGTCTGAGGTCTGAGTACATGTAGCACGAGCCGTGGCGCACGGTTTGTGCACAGATATTCCCCTTCGCATAGTATCTTTTCAGCATTGAGAACATACTCACACTTGGTTCTTCCAATTACAACGACGGTAGCGATTATTTACAGACTACACTACAGCCTGTGCCAAATCACTCACCCTTCATTTCTTCTCGCATCATCTCCTCGTCACTCCCTTCACGCTCCCTTCTCCGTGCCCATTTATTCCTTCCAGGTACAGTAGCTCAGTAAGCGTTGTGTTGGCGTGGATGTGGGCGAGATAGAGTGTAAATACACAGAAGGAGAAGAAGGAGGGCTGTCTCGTGCTTGAGCACTTTCAAAGTAAACCCAAAGTACTAATTTCAATCTCACCTGAGTCCCACTTCCGAATCACCATCAGCATGCAACTGATGAGCTGAAGACCGGTCGGCGGCCATGCACACATGCCAACCTGGCCTCGGCAGCAGGACCGGTTGCCTTATTGGGCAGTTGAGCGCACACAGGGGACCCACCTTTTGTCTGTGAGCGAGGTGGCGACCACGCTTGAGGCGACTGCAGCCCCATTCCCACCCCTCCATCCACAAGGTCCTCATACGCGTTCGCGTCTATCTGCACTGCGGCTTAAGGTACGGCAGCGCAGGGCTCTCCCTTATCTCATACATGGCTGATGCAGCGATGGCACCCGTCCCAGTGCTGCTCGTACTATCTCCCGAGGCGGTTCGGTGCAGCACATGTTGCGACACGGGCATGCTCTTGGCCAAACTCCACCTGTACGGGGTGTCGGCGCGGTTCGGAAGGGCATTCTCGTCATCCCTGTGAGTAGGTGTCAGCGACGCAAGAATTAAAACTAAAAATCAAAAAGAATGGAAAACGGCGAAAATAATAGAACATAAGCGTCTCTACATTCCTCCACGGAATGGGCACGCGAAAGAGGTGGCGCCGTACAGCAAGTGGGGACTGGAACTATAACCGGCGCACGGAACGACGGAAGCAACAGAAAAGGCAATCAATGGAAGCATCCAGCGCCAAAATCCGCTTGGCACCAGAAGCAACAGGGACAGCGGCAAGTTGTCAAGATCGGGAAGAAGAAGCGCAAGAAGAGTATATAGCCAGGAACCCGAAGCCAGGAATCCGAAGCCGAGGGAACCCGCTCGGGACACGTGGCGGCATGACAATTCATCTCTCAAGCGCCGGATGAGTCACGTGGGAGAAACCGTCGTCATCCGTATACTTTGGGGACGTAGAAGAGCCTCGGATACGCAAAGCAGACAGAACAAGGGCCAGGACAACGCCGTACAAGTCTGCATACCGCATCAGGCCACCTCATTGACACAACACTGCTCACGCCCATCAACTACACGCTACGCAGCACGTAGACAGACAGGATAGTGGGCGCGCGGGCGCGGGGGGTAGAGGGCCGATGCACAGGCAAGAAGACGGGAGAAATCGCTCCAATGGAATGCAAAGGTGGGTGGGTCAGACCATGTCGCGCATGGTTAAGATGACGACAGAAAAAAACAGCGCAGAGTAAGCCACATACACAATGGCCGTTCAAGCAGCGCGCCACCAAGCGCCCTGACCTGAATGGTATGCAGGCATCTTGAAGGCAACAAACAGCGACCCCAATGAAACGACACGCACGACAAAGAACGAAGCCGCTCCCGTGCGCACGCTGCCACGATGAACCCCGCGCAAAAAACACTACACCAATCCCACTCGCGAGGACCTCGCCAAGAAAGACAAGCGTGTAATGCAGCAGGAGCGGCGCACGAGACACGCTCCATACAGTGCAAGAGCGACAGCGGCTGAATAAGCTCGTCGAGCGGCTCAACAAATCCTTCCCCCGCACAAGCAACCGCACCCCGGCCCCGCAGCGCCACAAAAATGCATCCCCCACCAGCCACCCATGTAGATACCACCCCCGCCGTCCGCGCAAGACAGGCAGAGAGGTCCGAGACAGAGATAGAGACAGAGACGCAGAACCATCCGTGGCGGGTGCGTGGCAAGACTCGAATCCCGCCTTGACCCAGACGTACTGATAAATTCCAGCCTTCACCCTGAATCCACTGCCAAGCCACCCGTTTTTAGACGGTCGGATCACCCAGTGGATGAACGCATCTGACGAAAAGAGTAATGGCATAGGCATCGGCCTCGCACGGGGGATGTGCACTCACGCCTCCACTCTGAAACCGTCCACCTCGACACGAGACAGAGATGATGCAGCATGAAAACGAAAAGAAACGCCGCCGCCCAATGCGGGCGGCACGAGTCAACTTCCCGCCCAGAGAAGAAGAACACCCCCCGAGAATGGGAGCACGAACCACACAACGAACATGACGAAGGAGCACTCACGGCAGCGGCGTCGTCAAATAAATACACACTATTCTCCTCCAGCCCCAACCCGTCCTCGCCCGAATCGCCCACACCATCGGTGTCGCCAGCAACCTCCCCCCGTCATCAATGCCTGACTCGGCGGGCGTGCCGAGAACAGAGCAGGTGGGGGCATGATCCCCTGCCTCCTCCCCCGCACCCGCCTCAGACGGCTGCACAGGCGCAGAGCGGAGCCGTTTTAGGCTGGGACTGCTGACCGTTGTTGGGAGGGCCTAGTCAAAGTGACGGAGGCGGACCCAGGAGGCGCCTTGGTGATGGAGCGGTCGGCGAAGGAGAGACAGGGACGGGGTCTTTAAAAGTGGGTTCGGTGCCGTTTTGTGGAAGCAGCGGCGCTGCGGCAGTTTTTTTTCTGGCGCTGATCTCGGGCTCGTCGTCTGCACGGCGCCAAGGGAATCGGTTCCGTCCTTATTCCCCCATGGAGCGCTGTTATACCCAGACCGTGCTGTGTTCCATTCAGTGTGTGTGTGTGGCGTTGCGCGGGGTCCTGCGGCTGGTTCAGGGTTTGAGCCCGCATTTCCCGGACATGTGCGTTCCGATTCAGGCTGGAGCCCATGCCTGAGGCGGACACGTGGGCACGTGATTCAGAAGCATATGGGCTGGAGCCTCGTGGAGCCAGAGGCGTGTGTGAGAGTGGGGCGCGCGACCGCGTGGATACGATGGGCAGACTCGGCCCTGGTGCGGTCTTGACGGACGCCGTGTCTAGGTCCATGTCCCCGTCCGTGTTGGCTCGGAGGGCGAGGTCGAGGCCGCGGGCGGGCGCATACGTGAGGTGCGCGGGACGCCTGTCGGCATGGCTCCCAGTAGAGGACGCGGGACCGTGCGGAATCCGTCGAGGAGAGGCTATGGTTCGGAGTATGGCCGTGCCGGCGTAGACGTAGGCAAGACAGGGTGGAACGTAGTCGCGAGCATCCTGTTTGGAGGAGGCTGGCGAGACGGCGGAATGGTCACGATCATGGTCGGGCTCTTGTTGATAGAACACGGTCACCAGAGCGGACATCAAAAGGGGGATTGAGCAGCGGGGTGGAGTATGATACACGAATGAATAGGACAACGACACGACGACCGTGATGAATGGGGGCGAGTGAAAGGAAAAGTGAAAGGAAGGTCGTGTGAGAGGAAAGTAGAAGGAGGGCGGGTGAAAGGAACAATCAAAGGAACAGCCAAAGGAACAGTCAAATGAAAGGTTGGGTCCAGTGGGCATAATAAGCACAGTTGAGAAAACAGGGAGCAGAGGAGCACGTGCCGCCGTCTGACCTCGTCTCACTCACAACCGAATTCGGTATTGACGCTTAACGACGATTTACCGTGACGGCTCAAGGAAGGAATGACACCACCGATAGCCTCGCTCGAGCGGAGAGGGCGTGTGTGAGCTACCCTGTCGGGCGAGGGGTAGCGAAATGAATAGCTGGGTGTGTATACCGGTAGGGGTGTGGGGACAGCGGCTCAGAGGTTTCATCCTCCTTCATCATTCGTGCGCGGCATTGTCTTACCGTTTCATCGTCCCATGTCATTCTCTCACGCTTCCATCTCATGTTTCCATCTCATTCTCATCCTATCGTCCTCTCATCACATCGTCCCACCAAGTCATTCTCCCTTGTCTCGGAGTTCACGCGGGTGCGACCGCGAGCGCTCGATCCGAGTCATTCAACTCATCATTGGCTCGTGTTGTCCCCTCACTGTGTCGTTTCATTCTCTCACGTGGCCTGCATCACATCCTCTAGCTCCAGAGACACCATTTAACCTTCCTCAACGCCAAGGGCCTAGACCTTCATGGTGACAAAAGACAGGCGGACGTGAAGCAGCTGTCGATGCCGTCGGCTGGAGGAGAATGGTGTGGATTTATTTGACGACGCCACTGCCGTGAGTGTTCCTTCGTCATGTTCGTTGTGTGCTTCGTGCTCTCATTCTCGGGGGGTGTTCTTCTTCTCTGGGCGGGAAGTCGACTCGTGCCGCCCGCATTGGGCGGCGGCGTTTCTTTTCTTTCTCATGCTGCATTGTTTCTGTCTCGTGTCAAGGTGGACGGTTTCAGAGTGGGGGCGCGAGTGCGCATCCCCCTTGCGAGGCCGATGCCTATGCCATTACTCTTTTCGTCAGATGCGTTCATCCACTGGGTGGTCCGACCGTCTAAAAACGGGTGGCTTGACAGTGGATTCAGGGTGAAGGCTGGACTTGATCAGCACAAGAAACCGACCCCCGGATTCTTAAACAGGGTTCCATTTGAGGCTACATGGAACTTTGAAATTCACTAGCTAGTTGGAGCATCCAGAGGTCAAGGAGCCCGCGTCGGCACCTGTCCGAGGCTCTTCCCATTCACAGTTAGCTTCGAATCTTTCTGTATACCAACAAATAATTTTTATCAAATATTTCAATATTACAGGTGTTTTCTGATATAGTAGGCTATCGACGATCCGCGCTACTATGTCAACGAAAAGGAAGCTGTTGCTAGCGCCAATGCGAATACGTCTGGTGAAAAGGACATACCATAATGGCCCAGTCAGGACATTTATCATTCATGAGTCAGGCACGCGAAGATCATAGCCTCCGTGCGCAACACAGCCATTGCGTCGCAGCTGCCCAAGCTAAACCATATAATCTGATGGCCCCCGGTGTCAGGATCAACACATGTAGACTGATAGGGATGAAGTTAAGTTGACTTACCGAAGATTTTGACTAACTCACTGCTATATACCCACGGCACCTGTCCCCAAGCTAAGCCGTCCCGATGAGATGTGTGTACTACCCATCTGGCGCTTGAGAGATGAATTGTGGCTGGCGGGCACGTGTCGGGAGCGTTCCTTCGGCTTCGCGGTCCTGACTTCGGGTTCACTTCTTGCGCTTCTTCCTCCCGATCTTGGCAACTTGCCTGTTGCCAATCGGAGCTTGGCGCTGGATGCTTCCATTGAGTGCCTTTTCTGCCGCTTCCGTACTTCCGTGTGCCGGTTATAGCGCCAGTCCCCACTTTCTGTACGGCGCAACCCGTTTTTGTCCATGAGCGCGGAGACATATGCTCCATCAGGTGTCTACTCGGCTCTCCAGAAAGCGCATCGTCTCGGGATCCGATGACGAGACGATCCGGGTCACCGGGTGTGGGACCCAGAAATGCTTGTTTCTTATATCACCGAGCGTGAGTAGCCGATATATATATACTGAGCGCTCGGCACCCTACTTCCACACGCCGATCAGGGCAGGTATTGATATGTGTGGCGTGATGGATGATCGCCGCGTGATCGTGATCGCGTGGCGTAATTGCGTGCAGGTGACCTGATCGTGATCGGTTGGCGCGTGCCTGATCGGGGTCGAGGTGCAAGCCCTTGGAGTTGAGGGGAGTTAAATGGTGCTGATGAGTGTCGCCGGAGCCAAGGATGTGATGTTGAAGATGGTGGGAGAATGGAACGGCACGGTGAGAGGACAACACGAGCCAATGAGGAGTGGGACGACTTGGATGGACGAGTGCCCACGCTCGCACCCGCATGGACTCTGAGACAAGGGAGAATGGCGGGTGGGGACGATGAGATGAGAGGAAGACAGGATGCAGATGAGATGGAAGGATGTGAGAATCACCTGGGACGATGAAACGGTAAGACAATGCCATGCACGAACGATGAAGGACCGACGAAACCTCTTGAGTTAATGAGTACGATGGATGACACATCGACACTGCAGTGCATCAAGGAGCCAATGAGTTGATCCTGAATCAATTCAGCCCACACTCATCCTAACCCACCCGGCATGAGTCTGAGGTATTCGGCCATAGTGTTGAGTGTAAACAACTTGTGTTCGACACATACTTGGAGGGAAGCCCTCGGTGAGGCAGATACCTGATATTTGAAATGTTCCACTCTCCCCCATATTCTTGAGTTGACATTCTGGTCAATGTAAGGATAACATTGAGCCAAGGAAAGATGGGGAAAACCAGAAAGTCCCTCGATGCCTAGGTCCAAGACAGAATCATTCTTGACAGGCAGGACAATGCGATCTACGTTGGAGTTACCAAAGCCAACCAACCAGGCCCCTCTCCGTCGGCTTGTATTGTCGGTCCCGACCCTACAACACGCATTCCCGCCAGTCCCACCTCTTCCACCACACCTCATTCCCTCCTCTATCACGCGTCGAGCTCATCCTTCCTCCACTGACGCCGACACCCCTACTGTCTCCCATATTCCCCGTCCCACGCCAGTCTAGCTGAGCAGATTGCCTTTATCAACCTCCGCACCTGGTCACGCACTGTCCCCGCACCGCAACCTGCATGCCTGCCAAGCCATCTGTTTTCCGCTCGAGCGAGGCTATTGGTGGTGTCCTTGCCTCCTCGAGCTGCGGTAAAGCGTTGTTAACCATCAATACCGGTACGGTGCGTGAGCATCGTCACCTCTAGATTGCACATCGGAGATTTTAGAATACAGAATTTATATACCTACAATCCACATCTTGACCCTGTGCCCATGGGCGCTATAGTTACCATTGTTATTGCTTCCGCTCATTATGACCACTAACCAGTATAATCGGAACCCTACAGGGAGGAACCAATACACGGAGTGTCATGGGTGCACCATCCCCATACAACTATAGATTGTACTAGTCTAAGTGAAAATCTACTGAAGCTGAGCAAAAAACGATGAGGTAATAAGCAATCACCTAATCGAATATCACCATCGTGGCATCACAAGTGGAAAATAAATGAGTGACTTACTTGGGGTCAAGCACCAGGTGAAAATAAGGTAAATAAACACTTTCTTCCTTTGAATAGCAACTCAGGACAATCAGTGGAACAACTGTAGATCATCGGCGTGCAGTATTAGGGCGAACTGCTTCTGGTGCAACAACTCGTGCTCTCCCAGAGACTGTAAAGTGGCAACTTGTTTTAGATTGGGCCCAAACTGATTGTGGAGGCCATTGCAGGGAGACTGGGAACCATTTAACTCAGTAAGTCAAATAAGTAGCTGTTTCAGTCTTGACTTATGTTGACCGTTCAAGGGAGTATGTTAGGGATGAGATGCGGATCCAAGATCCACTAGGGTTTGAGCTTCGTGAACCTACCGCTAAGAAAATATCCCAGCAAGCATTAGTTGTCCTTGGACCACATCATGAGTGGAGGGGGACGGTCATGACAAACTATCAAAGATCGGGTTTCCGGTTTGGGCCCTTCGAGACATGTGGTCAGGTAAATGGTTGGGAATCTGGGTGGTTCCCAATAATCGGTTGAAGCATGCCATCGCATATCTATATCTACCCTTGGTTGAAAGCCTTGGTGGTTCATGACTTGTGAGACAGCATAAACTTTGATATATTGCTTATTGGATATTAGGTATGCCAATTCAAACCACCACAGACTGTGGCAGTGAAACTATCACAGTTTTCGGCCTTGCACATGCAATGCAGTAGTGTTACGTATCGAGATTTCCGCTAAGTCGGAACTGGAAAGGACGGCGGCTTCAACTTATAGGTTGCGCCCCCGATGAACTATCGTCCTAAGTATTTCAGAACTGAGTCGGAAGTCGGAAAGTACTGAACTAAAGGTTTGGTCGGAACTTGAGTTGGAACTGAGGCGGAAGACGGAAGACGGAAGGCTGAGGAAGACTGAGATCTTGCTAGACTCGCTGTGCTAAGAACAGGAGATGGAGCGAAGGAAATCAAGTATCGAAGGTGATTATCTGATTGCAGAAAAAGAGACATACATGACAGGCTTTTTTATACAAAGAGCTGAGACAACAGGTAATGATATGGTACTAAGCAAATTCCGGAGGAAGCGGAAGTCGAGTACAATGTGTGGGAACTAACTATTGGGAACAATGGGACTACAAGGGGGGTTCAGGGTAAGGTAGAACAATGGCAAAGAACAAGGGGTCGGGAAAACATATCTGACAATGAACTACAAGGGTGACCGGATATGTGGTTTTGATGAACTCTGAGGTGGGTCCGGTGGGTCCGAGTAATAGAGTCGAAAGAACAAGGGAAATGTACAAGGGGCGGAATGTCGGAATTATCGGAGGGGCAGAATGTGTTGCGGAAATATCGGAGGGGCGGAAAGGTGTGGCGGAACTGAGGGTCGGAAGTCGGAAATGAACGGTTGTAACAGTATCTCCCTTCTAAGGTCTAGCCCTGCAAGACCACAGGTCGGATCACGTGACCTGTGAACAAACGCGTTGGAGTTCAAAAAAATAGGCTGAGGAACAAACACGTCTCCTTTCCATTCCATCATGAGTGCTCCAGTAGACTTCTCCAAAATGTCCAGCGCCGAGATGAAGCAGCATTTTGCTGATATGCTTGCGCAGAAGGAATTGGCCGAAAAACGCGAGGCTGAGGAAGCGGCGCGGAAAGAGAAGGAGCATCTGGAGGAGGAGCGCAAGGAGAAAGAGCGCAAGGAACAGGAGTGTCGGGAACAGGAGCGGAAGGAGAAGGAGGAGTGTGACCATAAATGTCACGAGGAGGAGTCGCATGTCCGCGAAGAACAGCGGAAATGGGACGCGGCCAAAAAAGCTGCGGAAGACAAGGCCGCGGCGGAAAAGGCGGGACAATCCCGGGTGAGTTGGAAAGGTTCTGCGTATAGTCCCAAGACTGACAGAAAAACTTGGCAGAAAATAATCGTCGAATCCGATTCCGAACCGGAGTCGGAAGACACCGCAGAAAACACACCGACCCCAGAAGGCAAGGGGAAGCAGAAAGAAGGTGCTCCCTTGCCTAACATCGTTGCGGAGCGGAAACGGAGGGCCGACGAGTTCCAAAAGGCTCGGAAAGAGAAGATGGCCCGCATCATCGACCTTCGGGAGTTGGGACCGGAGAATCCCGCGACCCGGAAGCGGAAGACAAGGGACGGGGAAGAAGAAAAGGCGCCTTGTGACACATGCGAGGTGAAGGGGCAAGATTGCGTATGGTCGGAAAATCCGCGGGAAACCGCCTGCGAATGGTGCCGCGACAAGAAGAGGCGGTGCGTCGTGGACAGCTGTTCCGCGAGGGTGGAGCGGAAAAGGCGGAAAGTTGAGACCGAGGGGCCAGAAACCCCAAAGTCAAAACCAAGGCCTAGAGGGAAGAAGACGGCGAAAAGGGTTCCGGCGACTGGGAAGGCGGACATGTCGCCTTTGCTTGACATCGCCGAATCTCTGAGGGGTATCCGGAGATCCCAGCGCGGGATCCGGAACACACTCGAGGAGATGTCCGCAGTTCAACAGCAACAGCTGTTGAGCTTCCAGAACCAGATGACGGTCTTGTCAACGGTTGTGGAGCAAATCAAGCGGGAGTTCCAGTGGCGGAATAATATGCTCCGGGAACGAATGGAGTGGAGGATGCAGGAGGAGCATGGTGTGGAAGCGGGTCCGAGTCAGGTGGTGGATACGAGGGTGGGGACCGAGTTGGTCAACGTGGAGATAGGTCATGCGGAAGAGGGTGCGGAAGCGGAGAACAAGGGTGAAGTGGAAACAATGAGGGAGGAGTAGGGTGTCGGGGTGACTTGTAATAATTTTCTTGAAGTGTCAGAAATTAGCGTATCGGAATAATAATCGGGTTTTAACAATGACTTGAGAATTTGTAAGAAAGCAATGGGTGTCGGAAATGAGGGCGGAAATGACTAGGGCGCGGAAATGGGGCCAGGCTTATCGGGATATGACTTGTGGAAATCAGAGACGAGGTCAGAGGCGTGGTCTAGTTCCGTGGCGGAAATCCACGAGGTCTCTTCGTCGGTGTTTTCATAGCCTGCCCACTTGACTAGGTACTGGAGTTGGCAGTGGTATCGTCTGTCGAGCTTGGAGTTGAGAATTTCCGAGATTTCATATTCCGGTTCTCCGTCGATGATCACTGGCGGAGGCGGAGGTTGTTCTCGATTCGGAATTGTATTTGGAACTGTGGGCTCAAGCATAGAGACATGGAATACCGGATGTACTGCGTGCATATTGTCAGGAAGTCTGAGCGTGAAAGAACGACTGCCGGCCTTAGCGATGATCTCGTAAGGTCCAAGGTATTTCTCAGAGAGCTTCTTCGAGGGGCAAGTGGTGCGGAAGTTTTCCGCTTTGACAAAGGCTTTGTCGCCAATCTCGAATGCCGGTTGCGGAAGGCGTTTCCGATCGGCGGAAGTTTGGTATCTCTTCTGGGCAGCGGTAATGTTCTCTCGGAGGTGCTGGTGAAGGTCGTCGAGTTCCACAACGAAATCTTGGGCTCTTGCAGAGGCGAGGTCACGTTCGGGGTGGATGGCGAGATTCGGGTGGTAGCCCTTGTTGGCGTAAAAAGGTGAAATTCCGGTGGTAGCGGAAGGCACATTGTTGTAGGCAAATTCCGCGAGTGGAAGGAGGTCGGACCAATTGCTGTGTTGGTAGTTGCAATAGACGCGGAGATACTGCTCAAGGGTCTGATTAGTACGTTCCGTTTGTCTGTCTCCTTCGGGATGATAACCAGAAGTGAAGTGGAGCTTCATGTCGAGAGCCTTGCCGAGTGTGCGGAAAAAGGAGGACACGAATTCTGATCCACGGTCGGAAGTGACATGGGAAGGGATTCCGTGCTTGGAAAATACGTGGAGCACGAAGAGGTGTGCGAGCTGGGCGGAAGTTATGGTGTCGTAGGTCGGAATAAAGATGGACTGCTTTGTAAGGCGGTCAACGATCACTAGAATGGTATCATAGCCAGATGACTTAGGAAGTTTCTCAATGAAATCCATGGATATCGAATTCCACAGTTGTTCCGGGATCGGAAGTTGCTTCAGGAGGCCGTAGGGTTTGTGACGTTGAGGCTTGGCTCACATACAGGTGGTGCATGACTTGCAGTAGTCTTGGACCATGTGCGGAGGAGGGCCAAGTATAGGTACGTCGGATTATGTCGAGGGTTTTGTTCTGGCCTTGGTGTCCTGAGAGCGGATGATCGTGGCTTTGCTGGAGTACGCGGAGTCGTAGATCGTTGGTATCCGGAACGTAAATCGGGACTTGTACCGGAGAAATCCGTCGGAATCGAGGGACCATCCAGGACTGGTGGGGTCATCGAGGTGGGTTGCGGAGATGGGGTCGGAAGAAGTGCGGAACGGATGTCGGAATGGAGAGACTCGGTGTCCATAATGATTGAGGCGCGGAGTAGCGGAAACTGCAATGCTGTGGCACGCAGGGACGATGCCAGTTGCTCAGTGGAGAATACTGGGCGGAATTGTGCGGATTAACGCTGGCATAGTCGCTACTTCCCTCTTTTGGGTAGACGTCCCAACGTCTAGTGAGCGCGTCGGGTTTTGCTCCGAGCTTTCCGGGGCGGAAACGGATCACCATGTTGAACTGTGAGAGGTATTCAGACCAGCGGACTTGACGGCGAGTCAAAATCTTAGTAGTTGCAAAATACTCAAGGTTCTTATGATCCGTTACAACGTCGATCGGATAAGTTGGACCTTCGAGGTAGTGTCTCCAGATTTTGAAGGCTTCGAAAATCGCAAGTAGTTCCTTATCGTGGACGTTGTAGTTGAGTTCCGGGCGGAAAAGGTGCGGGAATGAAAGCGATCGGATGAATTTCTCCGTCGTCGGGGGAAATGATGGAAAGAATGGCGACTAGCGCATAGTCGGAAGCGTCGGTTTCGAGTACAAGTTGGGCATCAGGAATCCAGAAACTGAGTATAGGAGCCGTAGTGAAGGCCGATTTGAGGGCTTCAAATGCGGAACGGCATTCCGGAGTGAAATTCCATGGGGCACCCTTCCTGGTGAGACGCGTGAGCGGAACAGTAATGTCGGAAAAATTATAAATGAAACGCCGGTAAAAGTTGGCAAAGCCAAGGAAGGACTGCACATCCTTAACACGTCGGGGTTCCGGCCATTCTTGAATTGCCTTGACCTTGTCCTCTGCCATGGTAAGACCTGTTGGAGAGAGGATGTAGCCGAGGTATTCGACCGTGTCGCGATGCCATTCGCATTTCTCTGCTTTTGCGTAGAGATGGTGTTTGCGTAGACGGCGGAGTACTTCGCGGACATGTTCCCGATGTTTTTCCGGTGTGTCGGAATAGATGAGGATGTCGTCAATGTAGACTAGGACGCATACGTCGAGGAGGTCGGAAAATATGTCGTTCATGAATCGCTGAAAAGCGGCGGGAGCATTGGTTAGACCAAAAGGCATGACAACCCACTCAAAAGCACCGTAGCGGGTGCGGAAAGTGGTTTTCCACTCGTCACCTTCGCGGATGCGGACAAGGTGATAAGCGTGCCGGAGGTCAATTTTGGTGTAGATCTTCGCCCTGCGGGGAGTGTCGAGGAGGTCGGAAATGCACGGAAGCGGATATTTGTCCTTTTTAGTGAGGGCATTGAGTCCGCGGAAATCGACGCAGAGGCGGAGAGATCCATCCTTCTTCTTGATGAAAAGGACCGGGGCGCCATGCGGAGACAGCGAAGGGCGGATGAAGCCCATGTTGAGATTTTCATCGACGAACCCGCGGAGAGTTTGGAGTTCACTTTGCGAAAGAGAGTAGATCGGTCCAAGGGGCGGAGATGCTCCTTCTTCCAAATCTATCTTCAGATCGTAAGATCGATGTTCAGCTGGTTTATCGGCTTTGGCCTTGTTGAACACGTCCGGGAAGTCACAATATTCTTCCGGAACTGAGCTCATGTCGACCGGAGCGGAAGTCGAGGCGGAACGAGCCTTGACTGAAGCCGAATCGGAAAGGTGAATCGGGAAAACGGTCGTATCCTCTTGCCGTTGCAATACGCGGAAAGCGGTGGCGGAAACGAGCGCAATCCAAGGAGCTTCGAGGGTCGGAGGTGCTAAAGCGGGACCGGAGTGCGGAACTGAATCCACGAGCGGAGTTGCAGAAGAGGCCTGAGCCATCTTTGCGGACGACGTCGGAATAGACGGAAGTTGATCCGGGGTATGGAACTGTATTTGACCCAATGCCCAGTTAATCGACGGATTATATCGGGTGAGCCAATTGTGTCCTAGTACAATGGAACAGCTAGCATCTAGCGGAGTAACGTAAAATGTAACTTCATGGTTGTCCCCAGTAGCGAAACGGATAGACAGATCCACAACTTGGGAAATTCCCGTGTTGGAAGACCCGTCGAAAAGGCAGAGCGGAATAGTCGGAATGTTGCGGGTCGGAAGTTTATGTTTGAAAACAAAGTCGGAATCGAGGAAACAATGAGTCGAACCGGAGTCGACCAGTGCTGTAAACGGGGGTGCAGAAATGGTGTTGGAAGTGAGCGGAACAGAGAGGGAGTCGGAGGACGAAAGAGCGGATGCGTTGAGTTTAACCTCGTTTGTCGCACGAATGGGGTCAACACAGCCCTCAGCTCGTGCGGAGGCCGGAGGACTGCTGACTATTTTTTTGAATCCACAGCGGGAACCGCTTCGGATTTCTCTTCCGTCTTTGCTGCGCAGCCCTTGGCCTTAGCAGCGGAGGCGGAAGCTCGAGTGCAGTCGCGAGCGACGTGACCGCCTTTGCCGCAGAAAAGGCAAAGGTTGTTGTCCATGCAACGCTGGCGTTCTACAGAGGTTAGTTTTCCGTCCTTCCCAAGTTTGTCGGAAAGGTCCTGAGTGCTTTTCCGGGCGTTGGTGTTGGAACCAGATGCCTGGTTATTGCGAGGGGTGTTGTTGTTGTTCCGGTTGCCGGAGTTGGATCCGGAACTGTTGTTGTTGTTGTTTCCGGAGTTGTTGTTTCCGGAATTAGTCTTCTTCTTGTCTTTATCAGACTTCTTGTCGGAAGACTTGTCGTTCTTGCTCTGGGTGGACGTTTCGCGAGCGATCTCGGAGTGTCTTTCCCAGTAGCGCGAATCGATGGATTGGGCGAGGTTGCGGAGGTCGGTAAGGGTGGCGGGTTTTCCGACGCGGGCAATTTCATCCTTGATCCGGGATGGCAAGCCCATGTAAAACTGGCGTCGGAGTGTGGCTTCTCCCCATTGGACTCGAGGAGCAAGCTGTCAGGGGACACCCTGTTTTCCATTTCCAGTTCTGACACCACACCCAGTTCCGACTCCATTTCCGACTCCGCTTCCAGTTCCGATTCCATCTCCGCCTCCGCTCTCGGAAATGATTCCGCTCCTGGGAGAACTTCCACCAGTTCTGTTCGCCTTGCCAGTTCCACTCCAATTTCCGACTTCCACTCCCGGAACAGTGTCGGAAATCAAGCGACTCGCATAATAGGTGGCATCAAGGGTCGATCAAGGGTCAGGGAGGTCAGGGGGATACAGGGTTGATGGCGGGTGCCAAGTGTTGTCCCTGGCTGCGCAGCATAGTATAATATGGGCTCGCTGACATTGGGGGTCCTTAGACTTTTCTCTTTGGAGTTCCCCTTGTCAGGTGAGAATCCCCTCTCTTGTATACTCCATTCATTTATACATACTTTGGATTTCCCCTTGTCAGTTGTGTGGTAGTGTGATCTCCACAACCAGTCAGGGTTGCCCTTACACAAGCTGCTGAAACGTGACGATATATTTAGCTATCTTATGAGTGTCTCTCATGCGAAGCTTATCGAGTTCATTTTCCCCATCGGCTTCCATGTCAAATGGTCCGAAGTTGCTGCGGAGTTCGGAAACGAAGTTGTGGTAATCGTCGGACCAGTCCACGAGAGCGAACGGATCCATGAGGGCGGGTTCGAAGTAGTCGAGAGCCGTGCCTCGGAGATAGGAAAGGGCATAATTGACCTTTCGTTCGTCGTCGGGAAAGGCGTTGGGATGATCACGGAAATTGAGTTGAAGCTGGACCAGAAATGGCTGGAGCTTCTTGGGGTCAGAACCGTCGAACTGATCTGGTTTGCGGACCTTTGTCTTGGGTCGTGGTGGTGCTTGGGCCGGGCGCTGAAGTTGTCCGGCTAGCATGGCGATGGCTTGTGCAAGATCCAGAACTGGCGCGGGCGGAACTGGGTTGGTGGGAATCTGAGGTGGAATTGGAGGTGGAGGACCGCCTGGGGGACCGCCGGGTGGGCCGCCATGAGGGCCGCCTGGAGGTGGTCCTGGTGGAGGTGGTGGAGCTGGGCGTCGGAATGACGCTGCTGTTTGTTCACCGCTGCTACTTGTCGAATTCCCGTCATAGTTGGGATTGTCATCAGGATTAGTGTCGGGAACTTCTTCGAATCGTTGCGGAAAAGCATCGGAGAGCTCATCGTCAGCACGAGAGCTACCGGAGGGTTCCGCGTGCCTTGGTGCTGCGGATCTAAGGCTGCCAAAATAAGAGAGAGCTTCGACAGCTCCTGCTCGAGCTGAAGTAGCTGTGGTACAAGGAGGCATAGTGATAGTTATCGGGTGGGAATCAGATAATACTGTTACGTATCGAGATTTACGCTAAGTCGGAACTGGAAAGGACGGTGGCTTCAACTTATAGGTTGCGCCCCCGATGAACTATCGTCCTAAGTATTTCAGAACTGAGTCGGAAGTCGGAAAGTACTGAACTAAAGGTTTGGTCGGAACTTGAGTTGGAACTGAGGCGGAAGACGGAAGACGGAAGGCTGAGGAAGACTGAGATCTTGCTAGACTCGCTGTGCTAAGAACAGGAGATGGAGCGAAGGAAATCAAGTATCGAAGGTGATTATCTGATTGCAGAAAAAGAGACATACATGACAGGCTTTTTTATACAAAGAGCTGAGACAACAGGTAATGATATGGTACTAAGCAAATTCCGAAGGAAGCGGAAGTCGAGTACAATGTGTGGGAACTAACTATTGGGAACAATGGGACTACAAGGGGGGTTCAGGGTAAGGTAGAACAATGGCAAAGAACAAGGGGTCGGGAAAACATATCTGACAACGAACTACAAGGGTGACCGGATATGTGGTTTTGATGAACTCTGAGGTGGGTCCGGTGGGTCCGAGTAATAGAGTCGAAAGAACAAGGGAAATGTACAAGGGGCGGAATGTCGGAATTATCGGAGGGGCAGAATGTGTTGCGGAAATATCGGAGGGGCGGAAAGGTGTGGCGGAACTGAGGGTCGGAAGTCGGAAATGAACGGTCGTAACAAGTAGGTATTTATGACACGTTTTGTTGTGACCAACATATAAGTCTACTGATTGTTTAGGGAACATTTTTCACCGCAACTCTCTACTTATGAACTACCGGCACATAAGTTCCTTAAGTCTGTTCATAATATGACAATTGAACGGGGCTGGCTTCAACTTCGGTTACAATGGGGTGACAACGTAAAAATATTTTGGGAGGCTGGCGATGGTATATACAATCCCTCAAATCAAAACCACTAGTTCATCATCAATTATTCTATCTCTTAATCGGTGTACTAATATGTTTCAAGTGAATTGGTCCAATGGCTGTGGCCTACAATGATTCAAAAGGAATTAGATGAGCTTCGAGATCAGTTCAACAATCATGTTGTGCGAAAGATCAATGGGAAGGTTTTACCATCAGGTGTTTCCCCTAACATTGCATATGTGTTACCTGACCAATACGGCGGTGAGAATCATCTTCAGCCCATTGACAAACTAGCGGCACAAGGGTTGATGGAAGCTATCGGTGGTAAGGAACTTATTCAGTTTGTGAGCGAAGAGTATGCTTCATGTGCAGCCGAGGTTTTTCATTCACTGGGTGTTGAGAGACTCACGATGCAAAATGTATGGGTTATCTTCAAGGATATGTTGCCGCTGATGCATCCCTAACTCAAAAAAAAATTATTTTTTTGCCATTCAGAATGAAGACAGGCAGAACATTTAAATCTTCAACAATGGGTGATTAAAGGAACCATAGTAAACTAGCAATGAAGAAACTATCCCATCATAATTTTAAAGCTCCCACTGTTGGTGAAGATTCCAAGGCTTTATACCAGGTAACGCTTCCATTTGAGGGACAGCTATATCATTAAGCTGTGCCGGTACAACGACAACCTCTGTATTGAGGCCCAACTTGCAACAGATTTTGTTGCATTTGTGTTCCTTGAGAAACTGCAAAATGCCTGACTGACCTTTGTCCCAGAAGCCCGATGAACCATCAAATCTAGTATAACAAATCAATAGTTTGCTGCAATGGTAGCAACCTACGTGTGTGCTTGCGGGTCAAAAAGAACGACCCGGTTCTCTGAGTAAACAAAGCCTAATGATATGTTAAACACCATTCTGTGTTTATACCACGTGCACTTACCTTGAATGTCTACAAATACATACTCTCCCATGCTGTCAACAACCGTATGATGGGCAAATGCATCGATCCAGATCCCAAGATAATCACTATTTTCGCCGGTGTCTCCATTACCTGAAAATTTACGTTCGGTGGCCCCAGGTTCAAGTAACGGTACGGCCAGAAATATATTCCATATTAGACTCTGGTTTGAGCGTTGCTCCACAGGGAGATCAGGCAGTTTATCAACCAGTGTACCCAGGAATGCACTGTCGGCATTCCACTTCATCTCTTCAAATAGACGTCAAGTACTGCTACAAGTAAAACAGATACACGTACCTGGGATATTTTTGGCACCATACTGCTGTGCACATCGTATGAATGAGTCGAGGAAAAACATTCCCCATGCTAATAGCTTGAGTTCGCATTTGATGTCGTACTTATTCAGATATTCGGTATCGCCGTTCAAATTTTTCGACTGAAGTACAGCAAAACTGTTGCTTGCAACATGCCCCTGTGTGACAGTTAAAATAGAATAGGACATTGGTAGATTGCTCACCATAAATGCAAATTTCACATAGCCATATCCAAGGTATCCTTGTTCTTTCTTACCTGTATTGACATATTTTCGCCAGTTCTTGGGAATCAAAATTGTTTTAATATCTATGCTGTCTTCCTTTTCTGTGACCTCCCCTTCCACATTGATAACATAGGTTTTGCAATTAAATGGATATGTGTCGTATTCAATCTTGGGTGCACTAGCGTTCCCAAGACCTGTACCTGATTGGCACTGATATGCACTCACGTAGTGTTTTGCTGATGGGAAGGGTTCCTCTACTAGAATTAGTATAATACTATGTCTAAACCAAGAACATTTACCATGTGATATAGATGAAAGCTTGCGTTTGGATGAATGAGCCACTGAGTGCGTGTGGAACGGTGGTATAGGCCTTGAGTCACATTCAATATCTTCATCAGTCTTCAAAGTTTCAGCATCGCTAGGCAAGAAAATATACATAAATATCACCTACAGTATCAGATTTTACTTCATAGAGATGCAGCTGCATTATGATACATTTACCCTTGATGTCCTTGTCCGATAGCAAGCTGTCCTTCTCCAGCTTTTCAAGCAGGGCTTGAACGGTGCAAAAAAGGTTAGGCTCGTCAATATCTAAGTAACTGCTCTCATGACCAGTCTTCACAACCGCAAAAACCACTTTGTCTCTAGAAATGTAGACACCACAATTCAGTATTAGATAACACATGAATCGGTAGACAAATTTACCTCAAAAAGAACAGTTTTGGTGTGGGTTTATCAGCAATCACAGCCTTATGATACACCTTTTCAGCATGTTCGAGATGCCGATCTATCATTTCAGTGGCAAGTGTCGTGGCAGTGAAACCTTCGACTACTGCTGGTATTTGAATGTTACCGTGATTGTGAGCAACTTACACAAAAATTCAGCACAAAATAACCTACTTGACAAGACTTACAACCTCCCTTTGACCTTACAGCTGGATAATACCAAATTGTTAGCTTAACGCCGATGGAGTCCATCTTGCTAAGCTTCCTCAAGGCTTGAGTTTTCTTCAGGATCTCGCTACCTTTCTTGAGGCTTGGGTTCTGTGATTGTCTATTTAGATGATGGTCAGATGCGGAGCCCTCGTGTTCAGCCGTTCGCTTGAGAATATAGTTCATCACATCATCGCAGCCTATGCAATATTGTGAGAAGAGGTTTAACAGTGATAGAGAATGACTCACCGCTGAAAAGTTGTGGCTCTATGGCACAGTCAGTTGCAGATACAGCCAGTAATATGCTGGACTTACCCTTTTCAGCATCTTCATTGCATTTACCGCATGACTTGGATTTCAGGAATGGATAAACCACCCGCACCCGAGGCACTGAGGAAGAACCTGTATGGATATGAGTAAAAGTAAAGGTGATTCCAACATGATTACATACTTCAATTGCTTTGCATTCGGTTTCAGACGTTGCGGCCAGCAGTTTGTCACACTTCACACATTGAAGTAGAATCGAGTCGAGGTGAGGGAATCTATTGGAACAACCTTGACAATGAGTCATTGCAGAACAACGAAAGGAACAACACACTTGTACCAGTTTTATACCATGTAGCATAACTGCGATCTGCCCAAGAGATGAGAGAAAATTCCAAGTGAGCCAATACTCAGCACAATACATGCATTAGTGAGACTCACTGTCAATATATATACAGTTAAAACTTCATTGTTACCACTAATAGTGTATTAAAACTTCGTTGTCGCCACTAACAATGTATAACAGCTGAAACAACCAGTGCACTTCAGCTCAAACAAATTTATGTGAAAGAAAGAAAGATTCCCGGGCCCATCGGGTTAAGCAGGAGGTAGCTAGTCTAGACACAGAGTCTCCATTGTATCAAATACAACAGCGCTCCATTCCCTAAAATTTTACGACCATACTTGTATTTGCCGTTTCCCCTGTGATACGAGTTAACGTTAGCTCAAGTTCACTGTGATGGATCACTCACACCGTACTTACAAAGAATTGGCCAAGTTCAACAGATCGGCGTTTGACTACCGGTCATCGTCAATAGCGGGATGTCTTCCTGTCTTTCAGCTTGCTGTAACAGTTAGGCATTAGTTTTAATGAAACCACGAGAGTCATGGACATGGAGTCGACGACAGTCTGAAGCAGAGCTTACGGTCGACGACGGTCAGGAGTACTTCCTTCGGACTTTGTGTCACGTGATGTGCTGAGTTCGGTTCTTTGGGCGCTTAAATACATGTGGATCGCGAAAATGAACATGAATATTGGATCTTGACAATTGAAATCCTGCCCCTTGAACTTCAGAGGTGACGACGCTCACGCACCGTACTCCCGATCTTGGCAACCTGCCTTTCTGTTGCAATCGAGCTTGGCGCTGGATGCTTCCATTGATTGCCTGTTCTGCCGCTTCCGTACTTCCGTGTGCCGGTTATAGCGCCTGTCCCCACTTTCTGTACAGAGCAACCCTTTTGTCCATGGGCGCGGAGACATAGGTTCCATCAGGTGTCTACTCGGTAGTGTTCTCTCCAGAAAGCGCATCGCCTCGGGATCCGATGATGAGACGATCCGGGTCACCGGGTGTGGGACCCAGAAATGCGTGTTTCTCATATCACCGAGCTTGAGTAGCCGTACTGAGCGCTCGGCACCCTACTTCCACGCGCCGATCACGGCAGGACATCTGAAATAGTCCCCTTGTGGGGCACCATTGGCAGGTTAAGTGCACCCGAGGCACCGACGAGAGAGCTGCCGATAGAAGGACCACCATACCTGTAATGTATACACGCCGTAAGTAATATTGTTATTCAGTGGATGGAAGGTATTATATTCTACCTGTGATTAGCGGCACAGAGCGATACCTGATGTAGAAGGATCAGCTTGTGCATGGACAGGAGCAAGAATTAAAACTGAAAATATAAAAGGATTGAAGATGGCGAGAACAATCTAGAACAGAAGTGTCTTCACGCTCCTCAAAGTGCGCACACGAAAAGGTTGCGCCATAAACTAGCAAGTCAGGATCTGAGCTATGTACACCAGCGCATAGAAACGACAGAAGCAGCAGAAGCAAGCAATGGAAGCACCCACCAATTCCGATTGACGACAGAAGCACGACAGGGGCAAAAGCGCCATCGCGCCAAGTTACCAAGAGAAGGGAAGAAGGATGTTACATAACACGTAGCCAGGAACCCGAAGCCGAATGAACAGAGCTTGGGACACGTGGCCATCATGCATAGGGCGGAATTCACCGGGGACGCCATGTGCGGGTCACGTGGTCGTGGGAGAAACCGTCGTCACTCGTGGGCGGATGCAGCAGAACCTCGGACACGCAGAGCAGACAGAACGACATTTGTGTATATAAATAGACCGATCGCGCCGCATATCACAGTAGTACCCGCTCATGCACACTAGACCAAAGCCCCTGTACCTCGGGCTAAATCCGAATATTCCATATCTGTTCCACTCCTGCACCTCGGCCTCGGTCCTCCTCTGCGCGCTGTGCAATACTCACATATACACCCTTCTCGCGCCCTGAACAAGGCTGCCATTGTACTTTCTCCCCATGTCTGAGAGTGTGGCGACGAATGTGGGTGCTGGCGCGCATGGGCCACACCTCCCGGTACCGTGGCAACTCCCAGCACGTGTCCCAAACGTCACTGCTTCCCCACACTCATTTCCCGAGAAGGGCTCGATCAACTCCCTCGTGTTGGACACATGCCACGAGGTGGCGCAGTGTATATCACGATCGTGATAGAAGCGATCGATCGACCGTGGATCAGAAGTATTGATGATATACCCGTTTAGGCGATTCATGTCAAGCACGCAGGCCACTTCAAGGCACGCATCAATTTGGGAAGCAGAAGCCCTGAAGCAGGCACTCATCGCGCGCGCCTGCTCTGATCTTCGAATCCCTTGTTTCTATTCTTGGCACCCGGCAGCGCACGGTGCCACACTTACCTTCGATTCGGTTGCGACTCATCACACGTGGCGGTATAATGGTTAGGTACACACTGGCGAATTATGTAAGGGTCGTTATCCTGAAGTGCTGTGCCTTGATTGGTGCGAGGTTGTAATGAGGGTATATGAAGAACATTCATGATGCTGACCTTCCATGGCAGAGACGTTGACAGACACACACCATACAGGCAGGCAGGACATCAACAGTACGACAGTACATCAGACATGAAACCCTCTCCTGACCGACGGTCCATCACACACAACAGTCTGCAGAGTCCTGAATCAAAGCCATCAAATAGTCGCTTCCTATTATTGATAGGGACTACCAGGCGGTGGAGGGAATTGCAGGCAGCAGTAGAGGAGCTTACAAGCTGCAAGCAAGCCATAGGATGATACCCATGGAAGAAAGCAACATTGGGCTCAATTGTCATGTGTAGGGCGCATGTGCGAGGGTGGTGGATGTCAAGTACGATGGTTCCATAATGTCATACCCGTGGTCGACGAGCATGTGTTCACCCTGCATTACTTGAAGTGTTCAGCACCTTGACCATGCGGACTTGCATCTGGAGCAGAACAATGTTGCTTACCACTTAGCTGGTTGAGCTTGGCTATGGAGCTCCAAAGAATCACTGACACTCAGTGCCCCTTCCATGACTTTAGCTTGTCTGCATACCATTCCCACCAAAGACAGCCCCCCAACACTTGTCTCCAAATACACCCGCATCGCGTCGATGGTCAGTCTGTCATGCACGTCCGCAGTGTGACCCAAAGTGTAACCAATCTCTGCTGTTAGAGTTGGTTATTATCACACTGAGTAGCACACGCTCACAGCACAAGTTCCCGTCACGTGCAACACATGGGAGTATACTGGAACTTGGAGATGTGCGTCAATATGCACGAAGGAACGTATCACGAAGGGACACATCTCAACCGGCCACTGCACACACGTCTCGAATTGGACGTGACAAAGGAACATCCGAATAAGACATGCATCGCAAAGAGAACCGAAAGAGGGACACAAAAGAAACGAAAAAGGGACCATGGGGTGAAAGAGGGACACGAAGAGAACGCAATTGAAGGGCAACACAAATGAGAACGCACATGCCAAAAGAGCGGCTCTCTCTAACTCCGAATAGGAGTGAACCGAACATAACTGAAAATAAAGAACTGACCGCTCAAACGTTAGAGGCCGCATCCTCGGATTCTTAAACAGAGTTTCATTTGAGGCTACATGGAACTTTGAAATTAATTAGCTAGTTAGAGTATCCAGAGGTCAAGGAGCCCCGTGTCGGCACCTGTCCAAAGCTCTTCACGTTCACAGTTAGCTTCAAATCTTTCTGTATACCAACAAATAACTTTTATCAAATATTTTAATATTATAGGTGTTTGCTGATATAGTAGGCTATTGACCACCCGCACTACTATGTCAACGAAAAGGAAGCTGTTGCTAGCACCAGCATGAATATGTCTGGTGAAAAGGACATACATACCATAATGGCCCAGTCCGGACATTTATCTGACATTCATGAGTCAGGCATGTGAAGATCATTGATAGATGTGAGGAAAATGAACATGCCTCTGTGAGTAACACAGCCATTGCGTTGCAGCTGCCCAAGCTAAACCGTATGATCTGGTGGACCCCGGTATCAGGATCAACACATGTAGACTGATAGCGATGAAGTTAACTCACCGAAGATTTTTACTAACTCACTGCTATATACCCACGGCACCGGTCCCCAAGCTAAGCCGTCCCGATGAGATGTGTACTACCAATCCGGCGCTTGAATTGTGGCTGGCGGGCACGTGTCGGGAGCGTTGCTAATGCGTTCCTTCGGCTTCGGGGTCCTGCATTCGGGTTCCTGGCTCTTCACTTCTTGCGCTTCTTCCTCCCAATCTTGGCAACTTGCGTTTCTGTTGCCAATCAGAGCTTGGCCCTCAATGCTTCCGTTGATTGCCTCTTCTGCCACTTCCGTACTTCTGTGTGCCGGTTATAGCGCCGGTCCCCATTGTCTGTAATGAGCAACCCTTTTTGTCCATGAGCGCAGAGACGTATGTTCCATCAGGTGTCTAGTCGGCAGCATTCTCTCCAGACACCACATTATCTCAGGATCTGATGACGAGACGATCCGGGTCGCCGGGTGTGGGACCCAGAAATGCTTGTTTCTTATATCACCGAGCTTGAGTAGCCGATATATATATATATGTATACTGAGCGCTCGGCACTTCCACACGCCGATCAGGGCAGGTATTGATGAGTGTGGCGTGATTGTGATCGCGTGGCGTGATTGATGATCGTGATCGCGTGGCGTAATTGCGTGCGGGTGGCCTGATCATGATCGGCTGGCGCGTGCCTGATCGGGGTCGAGATGCGTCACGTCATCGTGGCTCCCATGCGTAACTGGCGATTCTCAATGGCCGTCTATTGCTAGAGCCTTTCTATCGACCCTAGAGTATATCTTTCCTGAGACTCTCCGTCCACCTTCCACCATTGTTCCCTCTTCCCACTTTCCGGCCCCTGGTAGTGTGCGTGTGCATACCGTCTGCCTCTTGGCACTCCACCTTTCCTGTTGTTCTCTCATTCTTGTTCCTTGCCTGTCTCTCTCCATGCCGCTTAACGTTCTGCCTCCCGTTACATCACGCAACTCCTCTCAATATACACACTGCTCTCGCCGTCACCCACTCCTCCACCACACGACATCATCACATCTACCTGTCAAACGCAAGAGCAAGTGCGCAATCTACACCATGTGTCGGGCGTGTCGTGGTATGTCTTGGGTCCCGCGTTCCTTCAGGCCGGGCATCCTCCCTTCCCATATTCACGTCCCAAAGCCATCTCGTGTTCTGTATAAGCGCTCACCCACACTCTCCAACCATCGCGTCCCATCCTGGTATCCAGCTCGACGGCATCGACGGCTGCTTCACGTCCACCTGTAATTTGTCAGCATGAAGGTCTATGACCTTGGAGTTGAGACCTGATGGGGGTTAAATGGTGCCGATGAGTGTTGCGGGAGCTAAAGGATGTGTTGCAGGCGACGGTGAGAGAATGAAACGACACGGTGAGAGGACAACATGAGCCAATGAGGAGTGGGACGACTCGTATGGATGAGCACCCACGCTCACACCCGCGTGGACTCTGAGACAAGGGAGAATGACGGGGTGGGACGATGAGATGAGAGAACGGCAGGATGATAATGAGAGGGAAGGATGAGATGGAAGGATGAGAGAATGGATGACACATGTACGCTTCAGTGTGTCAAGGACTCGATGAGAGACTTTCTCACGCTAACCACCACACCCAAAAAACTCAAAACCATTTTCCGCCACACGCACACTACCTACCCTCTCAGGAAGCAGCGCAGCGACACCGCGGCGACAGCATCCACGCTTCCACAAAAAGAAGCAAAACAAAAAAACACATGCCACCGAGCACAGACCCCCCCCCACCCACCACGTCACAGCCCAGAACGCGAACTAGCAGCAACCAAGTGGGCAACAGGACCAGGACTGACCTGTTAGCCGAACCTGGAGCGAGCGTCCGCAATAAAGATCAGGCCAGACACTTCCTAGACCGAAACGGCTTCATAGCGAAGGATGACGCGGCGTCAATAGAGCAGCTAAGTTACATTCTGCTATCCTTAGCTCACAGCACATCAGGAAAACCACTACAGGAAGGAATTAGGTCTGTCTCTATACTCATGCTGGAGGAAATGACGAAAAACGCCAGTTGCGCCGTCCTGCAACATATCGAGAAACAGCTAGACCTGGCCTTCGGCAAAATGGACGAAACGCTGGAGGTGATCAAAAGTACGACGGAAGTAGCCAAAGCCACCGCAGAGGAAGCCCACCAACAGGTGGAGGACTCATACAGCAGACAAGTGCGTGTGGGAGAGGAAAGGGCTGGAGACACAGGGGCCACAACATACGCAGCAGCGCTCAAAGGCAATGTGCCGTTCTCCCACCCAAACAACCTTGCGAAGGCCAAGGCGAAGGAGAGACAGATATTAGTCGATAGAGACCCGGAAGCGGTACGCAACACCTTGAGCGAGCTGACAGAACAAGAGTTAGTGGCCAAGGCAAACGAAGCAATCGCACAGATGGAGGAACCGCCCAGCGAATCCGAAATCCGGTTCCTGGGGGCCAAAAAGCTGACCAACGGTGGCATCGTTTTCGAGCTGAACGACGTAGCGGCGACCAGGTGGATACAAGCCCACAAAAAAGCGTTCCTGGACAAATTCAGCGGAACAGCTATAATCAAAGACAGAGCAGTATCGGTCATAGTTGAATATGTACCGATCAGCCACTCACCAGATGCGCTTGCAGAAATCAAGAAGATCGAGCGGGACTCAAGACTCCTGCCCGACACCCTGATATCCACCAGATGGATAAAGCCGGTCCAATGTCATACAGAAGGCCAGAGAACGGCGCACATAATTGCCAAGTTCACAACAATCGAGGCTGCAAACCAGAGCATCAGAGAGGGTCTCATAATCGCGGGCAAAAGAGCGTGGGCCAGGAGAATGAAGCGCGAGCCACGAAGATGTCTCAAGTGTCAAAGACACAACGCCCAACACATGGCCGCAGAGTGCAATGGACCAAACAAATGCGGCACGTGCGCGAAAGACCACAGAACAGCAGACTGCGAGGAGACCGATCCTGACCGGTTCAGGTGCGTGAACTGCAATGCGACAGGACACGCCTCCTGGGACAGAACATGCCCGAGCTTCGCAGCGGCATGCGCAGCGATAGAGCATGCAGACCCTGAGCACACCTACAAATATTTCCCAAGCGACGACCCATGGACATGGGAACAACAGGGACGCACAGGAGAAATGGCAGACGCGAGCGAGTTGAACGCAAGAACAGGTGTCAGAAACAATATAAACCCATACATTGCTGAGAAAGGCTACCTAACAGGGGAAACAGAGAAAGCTATCGAGAGACACGACGAGGCGGCAACCCGCCGATAGGACACAGCGACCAAGGATGGACAAGCATGCCTACCAGGCAAACGAGACTCGACGACTACAACATCAACGGGGATCAGGGCACACACAACCAGAGAGCAGACCATGACAATTCACACCACCAATGAATAGCGACCGATACCACACAAAACACTTGAAGATCAGACAACAAATACCAACAAATCGCTCACGGCAGTCTCGGACCTCCTAGCTAAGTGCACACCCGACAACTTTGACATATTAGCAATACAAGAGCCATATATTGACTTCCTCGGAAACGCTAGAGCCACGCCGCACTGGTATTCAATCTACCCAAGAACGCACTACAGAGGCAAAGGGGAAACGACGAGATCTATGATCCTCGTCAGCAAGAAGATAGTCACCAACGCCTGGGAGGAAGTGGACGTGGGCACGCCCGACATCACTGCAATAAAACTGAAAACAACAATGGGTAACGTCCTTATATACAACCTATACTGCGACTGCACACACTCTAACAGCATCCGAGACATACAGAAACACGTGAGAGAAAGAGAAAGGAACGGGCAAGAGCAGGGGGACGATATGATAGGCACGATATGGGTCGGTGACTTCAACAGGCACCACCCATCATGGGACGAGGAGCGAAACTCTCACCTCTTCACTCGAGCGAACCTCGACACAGCACAGACACTACTAAGCGCAACATCCGAGCTCGACCTACAGATGGCCCTACCGGAGAACGTACCCACACTCAAATCGATGTCAACGGGCAACCTCACCCGGACGGATAACGTCTTCATGTCCACCGAACTGCTAGAAGTCATGGTCAGCTGCGTAACTAGACCCGAGGACCAGCCAGCGAAGAGCAATCACTTCCCGATCGACACCATCATAGACATCTCCCTATACACCAACACATACACACCCAAAGCGAACTTCCGTCAAGTCGACTGGAAGGTATTCAGGAAGGAGCTAGAACAGAGAGTCCAGGCCGCCATCAGCAACCCAGTACCAACCGACGCCGACCAGTTCAACACTCACCTCGCGACACTGACAAACGCCATTGCAGAAACGGCGAAGGAGGTGGTGCCCATCAGCAAGCCATCACCGTACATGAAACGCTGGTGGTCCATGGAGCTAACGCAGATCAGAGCGGCGACCAGGAGGCTAGGAAGGAAAGCCTACGCCAGACGCAGCGACCCAGCGGACACCACACACGAAAGGTACAAGCGGGCCAGGAACGACTACGCAAATGCCATCGAAAAATCAAAGTGCGACCACTGGAACGACTTCCTAGACGGCATCGACCAGAAGACCATTTGGACGGCCCACAAGTACGCATCAGCCGAGGCGTCAGACGGCAGAAGTGCGAGGATCCCCACGCTGCAAAGCACCCGACAGAACGGCTCGAAGTGGGTAGCGGACACGAACGAAACCAAGGCAGACATGCTGTTCGAAACGTTCTTCCCACAGATCACTACAAACAGCGATGCTACCCAAACGGACCACCCGTACCCTGAACCAGCGTTCGACTTCCAACCAATAAGCGACGAGCAAATACGAAGGGCGGTTGACAAATTAAACCCCTTCAAGGTCGCTGGGGCGAACGGTATCCCAAACGTTGTTATCAAACAGGCTATTGATGTGCTTCTCCCATATATAGGGCCCCTGTTCAGAGCTACATTTACCCTCGAGGTATATCCAGCCGAGTGGAGAGACTCTGTCACGAGGGTCCTGCGCAAGCCGGGAAATCCAACTACACGACACCAGGGGCATATCGACCCATTGCATTGCTTGACACGCTGGGAAAAGTCCTCTCGGCCTGCGTCGCCGAAGACCTGGTGAAGATGGCAGAGAAGCACTTCCTGCTGCCCGATAATCATTACGGATGCAGACCGGGGTGCGCGACAACCGACGCCATCCACTACGTAGTAGGAGCCGCCAAGGAAGTGTGGCACGAGGTAAAGTGCTGGGGGTGCTATGCTTAGACACCAAGGGAGCTTTCCCCAGTATAGTACTCGACCGCCTGATCCACAACATGCGCCGGAGAGGAGTGCCAGCTGAGTATACCGACTGGATACGCAGAAAAGTAGAGGGACGAGTCACCACCCTACGCTTCGACGGCTACACCACGGAACCGAGGCAGATAGTCCGAGGCATGGACCAAGGATGCCCTTTATCAGCTATAGCTTACCAGTTCTACAACAGCGACCTCATAGAGGTCGTGCAGCGCGAGAATGGCGAAGACTGCGTCGGATTCGTCGACGACACCACCATCACCGCAACAGGATCCGACCTGGCACAAGCTTTCGATAAACTGGCGGACATCATGGCAAGACCGGCGGGTGCGTTGGACTGGGCGCGCGACCACGACTGCATGTTCGCTGTGGAGAAGTTCGGCCTGATGGGACTTACCAGACGAAGGGAAAAAGACCCTGCTAAACCCAGAAAGAACAGACCAGCAGTGCGACCCTCTATCAGGATAGGCCGACACGTCATCAAACCCACAGAAACACACAAGTTCCTCGGCGTCGTCCTAGACCAAGAGCTGCGGTTCAGACAACAGGTACATCATGCCCTCAAGAAAGGCGACGCGTATATCAACCATACAGGAGATTGACGAAACAGACGAAAGGGACTACAGCTAAGAACATGCGCAAATATTACCTAGCTGTAGCAGTCCCTCGCATGCTCTATGCCGCTGACATCTTCCTCATTCCAGAGTCTGAGCACACCAAGGGAACCAAGGGACACATCAATAAGCTAGCGAGAGTCCAACGACAGGCAGCACTCACCATAACAGGAGCCATGAGAACGACAGCCACGGATACACTCGACGCGCATGCCAACCTGCGTGCAGACGAGGAAGCGAAGAAGGCCGCAAGGGGGGAATCTAGCGAAGAAAGATTCATTCCGATCGAATGTAGAGGAGAGCTGCCCATCAGCAAAGCAGCTGAGATCCAGCGACACCAGAAAGAGGTCAAGCAGAGAGCCAGGATGATATTTGCTAAGTCCCCACGCGCTCGAACCTCGCACGAGATTGACCCCTCCATGCCATCCACAGCATTCGCCAAACTCACTGAGGATATGCCTCGACGGCACGCCAGCCTACTAGTCCAGCTGAGAACGGGGCACATCGGCTCAACAAACACCTGTATAAGATCGGTAAAGCTACCTCCCGACATGCCCAGCCTGCAGGAGAGCGAACGAGACGGTACACCATTACCTGTTCAGGTGCCCGGCTACAGCACACAGAGAAACGAGATGGAGAGGGGGTTGCGAAGAGGAGTGGCATCAATGAGAACGGTACTCGGAAAGCCCAGAGCGATGAAACACCTATTCAAATTCATCCACGACACAAAACGATTCGAGGCTTCCTACGGTAACATGATCCTCCCGAGAGACAGAGGGATAAGAAGAAGTGATTGGGGAACGGCAGTAAAACGCGCGACACATAGCAGACGAACCTCCTCGCCCACATAGGCATGGACACGCTCGGGGCCTAGCCCAAAGAGCAGAAGCAGAGATAGAGGACGAGAGGGGAGAAGGGGCCAACGATTATACGAACCATTGTATTGACTGTCTAACATAGGGCCATGCCCCAATAGACATAAAATTGGATACAAAAAAAAAAAAAAAAAAAAAAAAAAGGACTCGATGAGTCAATCCTGAGTCAATTCAGCCTACCCCACCCGGTGTGAGTCTGAGGTATGCGGCCGTGGCGTGGTTAGTGTTGAGCGTAAACAGCTTGCGTTTGACACATGCTTGGATGGAGGCCTTCTGTGAGGCGCGTGCCTTATGTTTCAAGTGTTCCACCCTCCCGCATATTCTTGAATTGACCCTTGTCCATGGTCCATTCTGGTCAATGTAAGCCAAGCATTGACCGAAGGAACGATGGGGAAGACCAGGAAATGCCTCGACGCCTACGTCCAAGACAGGATCATTCTTGAAGGCCGGAGAATGCGATCTACCGTGGAGTTACCGAAGCCAACCGACCAGCCCGCTCTCCGCCAGCTGGTCTCGTCGCTCCCGACCCCGCCAACACACGTTCCCGCAGGCCCCGCCTCTTCTACCCCGCCTCATTCTGTTCTCTCTCATGCGTTGAGCCCATGCTTCTGCCGACGACGGCCAAGCTCCTACCGCCCCTCCCATATTCCCCGTTCCCGCCCTGAGCAGATTGCCTTTATCAACCTCCGCACCTTCTCGCCCGCTGTCCCCCACCCGAACCTGCATACCCATCCGGCTCTCCGCTTCGATACCCCCGCCCAACAGGGTAGCTCACACACCGGGTCCACTCCGCCTGAGCGAGGCTATCGGTGGTGTCATTTAATCCTAGAGCCGTGGCGGTAAATTGTTGTTAACGTCGATACACAAGATTCGTGAGACGAGGTCAGACGGCGTCACGTGCTCCTCTTTCGGGGGTATAAAGGCGCTCCGCGGAAGGACGGTAGTGATTCCCTCGGCCGAGCCTGGGATCAGCGCCAGAAGAAAAAAAACAACTGCCGCAGCGCTGCTGCTTCTACAAAACGGCACCGAACCCACTTTTTAAAGCCCCGCCCCATCTCCCCTTGTCCCATCGTTCCATCACCACCTCATCTCCTGGGTCCGCGTCCGTCACTTCGGCCCGGCCATCCCCACAGCGTCCCAGCCTAAAACGGCCCCGCTGCAATGACACTGCATGCCTGTGCTACCAACTCCATGTACCCAACGGCACGCATGGAGGCGGGTGCGGGGAAGGAGGGAGTGATGATGCCCACACCGGGTCTGGGATCGGACCGCCCGCCGTGTGAGACATCGATGATGGGGAGGAGGCTGCTGGTGACGCCGATGGCAGGCGATTCGGGTGAGGATGGGGGGCCGGAGGAAGATAGTGCGGCTTCGTTCTTTGTCGTGCGTGTCGTTTCATTGTGGTTGCTGTTTGTTGCTTGGAGATGCCTGCATACCATTCAGGTCAGATGTGCTTCTTCAAAGGCCGTTGTGTACGTGGCCTACTCCGAATCTGCGCGCTTTCTTTCTGTCGTCACCTTAACCACGTGCGACATGTGCCAACACACCTTTGCCATTCCATTGCGGCCATTCTTCCGGCCCTCTTCCCCTTGCGTCGGCCCTCTACCTCCTCCGCCTGCGCGCCCGCACCCTGTCCGTCTACGTGCACTGCCGCGTAACGTGCTGTGTGTAGTGGATGGGCGTGGGGCAACATTGTGTCAATGAAGGGGACGGATACGCTATGAGGAGACTGTTAGTAATCGGGACGATGATACGGCCGAGGCAGAGCCGGCACGCACTTAGCCGGAGGTTCGAGATCGCTCTCGACCCCGGGATGCTGGTGCACCGGCACGGCATCGGTACAGCATCAGCTCGAAGGATTAGTAATATAGGAACATCATAATTAGTATATAAAGGCAGACGATCTTGTATACATCGTAGAATAACAAGTCTATTATTACTCCTTCGTTCCACAGAGACAGACTCATACCCCGCTGTCCTGGCCCTTGTTCTGTCTGCTCTGCGTATCCGAGGTTCTGCCGCGTCCCCCGGGTGACGACGGTTTCTCCCACGTGACCCATCCGGGCTTGAGCGATGAATTGGCCGCACGGCGCCACGTGTGTGCCGTGGCTTCGCTGCGGGTTCCTGACTTCGGGTTCCTGGCTTCGGGTTCCTGGCTACTTCACTTCTTGTGCTTCTTCCTCCTGATCTTGCCAACTTGCTGCTGTTCCTGTCGTGCTTCTGTTGCCAATCGAATTTTGGCGCTAGAAGCTTCCATTGATTGCCTTTTCTCGTGTTTCCGTCGTTCCGTGCGCCAGTAATACTCCGGTCCCCACTTGCTGTAGGGCACAACCTCCTTCGCGTGCCCATTCCGTGGAGGCGCGTGGAGACGTTTATGTTCTATTATTTTGGCCGTCTGCCATTCTTTTCGATTTTTAGTTCTAATTCTTGCTCCTCTCCACGCACACCAGATAGTCGCTGACACCTACTCACAGGGATGACGAGGCCTTCCAAGCCGTGCCGCTCCGCGTACGGGTAGAGTTTGGCGAAGAGCACGGCCGTGTCGCAACGTGTGCTGCATCGGACCGCCTCGGGAGAGAGTACGAGCAGCACAGGGACGGGTGCCATCGCTGCATCAGCCATGT